>JAVJIF010001591.1:0-112677 GCA_038442645.1 Agave tequilana
GGGTGAACTAGGTGAAACTACCCTAGCATGGCAAACATGTGAATCTATTTTATTTTGCAAAGATTCATTTTTCTTTAAACAAACATCTAAATCATTTGAAATAGAAATTATTTTATTTTTCAAAGTATCATTCTCTTTTACTACAAAATCAACTTTTGAAGACAATTTTTCATTTTTCTTCAAAATTATTTCACAATCATTTTTATTCTTCAAAAATTCATTTTCTTTTAGGGCAAGGTCTAGTTTAGACTTCAATGAATCCCTCTCATTAGAAATCTCCACTTTCTCTTGCAAAATCAAATCTAGTTTTGAACACAAATTCTTATTTTCATCTTTAGTTTAAAACTCTTCTTTTTCAAAAGATTATACTTTTCTATCAATTTTTCACAAACAATAGAAAGTTCTTCATTTAAAGTGTTAGGATCAACATGCTCATTACTAGAAGAACTAGCATCATCACAATCTAGTTAAGATTCCGAATATACCTCAAGGGAGTCATTTCCTTGGACCATGAAGCATTGTGACTCGGATTCTCCGCTAGATTCCTCCTCCAGTTGAATTGGCAATTGAAGCTTGGAGGTGGTCAACTTGTTCCACACTGCAAAGGCGGAATCAAAGTTAGAAACAAGCATAAGATAATTTTTTTTAAGCGTGCTTCTAATAGCCTCAAGGGCTTGTGTATTGGCCCCTACATGATTGCGGTTACCAAGATAGCATTTCTTGGTAGCGGCAAGGAAAACATGCAAACCTAGAGTTTTTAAATACATGGACATCCTAAGTTTTCATGTGTCAATGTTGGAAACATCAAACATGGGAGGTGACAAGCAATCCATGAGTGTGTGCAAACAATATACGTGCAAAATGCAAATGATAGATTAGCTAACCAAGATCACACTCCTAGGTGGTTAAACCAAATATCAGGAGCGTAGGCTCTGATACCAATTGAAAGTACACCTAGAGGGGGGTGAATAGGTGTAACCGCTAATCTAATGAACTAAATGCGAAAATTAAAAACTAATTGCTATAATACTTAGTGCAACTAACGAGTGTAGCCGAATTCCCGTGAAGGGCTCTGGACTAACTCCTCTTAATTCCTCTGAATAAGAGTTGAGGCGCTATATGAAGCTCTCGTGGTTAAGCACAAGTGAGGCACACAAGCAAACACAACCAAGCATATAGATATAGGCAATATGAATCAATGTAAGGTACAACACAAGCATATAAATGATATGACAATATGAATAATGCAATGCACAAAGGTAGAGAGAGTTGAGAGTCAATCGATCAAACGCAAACAACAAGATGTGTTTCGAGGTTCGAGCACCGAGCTCTACGTCCCTGCCTTCACCGTGAAGGATTTCCAATCCACTAGGAGTACCGAACTCCTCTCTCAACCAATACAATCTCCACCGAGGAAATACAAATGGTCCACCGAAGATCGGAGTACCAAACTCCACCAATACAACCAAATGCAATCTCCACCAAGGCAACACAAACACCACAATCCACCTCTACCGAAGAGGGATACAAATCCAACAACTCCACCTCACCAAGAAGGAGCAAACCACAACCTCAACCTCTACCAAAGAGGGAGCAATCAACAACCCAAATCAACCTCTACCAAAGAGGGATACAACAAGAAAGGGTTTACAACTTGGTGGTATATCTCAACCACAAACAATTTTCCCACAAATAAAGATCCTATAGAATAGGATAGGAGATATAGCTCAAGTATGGAAAACTAAGTGTTTTGATCAAGAAAATCTCTTGGGAAAATACCAAATAGATATAGAATTTTAGATCAAGAAACTAATTCCCAAAAACCTATTTTCTTTAAAATAAAAAAACCTTTAAAACAAATAGAGATTTAGAAATTTTGCACTCAAAACTTTTGGCTTGAAAACACTGAAAAGATGTGAATTTTTATTCTTGGAAATCTTAACCAAAATCCCAAACAAATGGGGTTTAAATAGGCCTCCAACAAAAACTAGCCGTTGAGCTGATCTGGCAGCTCTGGCAGCTGGCGGTAGACCGGCCTGGTCGACCGCCAACGGTCAAAAAATTGACCGTTGGAAGCCAGCGGTCGACCGCCCGGTCGACCATCCCAATCCAGAGAGCAAATGCTCTCTAGCCGGTCGACCGCTCGGTCGACCGCCCACACCTTACGGTCGACGGCCGGTCGACCGCCCCCACCCGAGAGTGGGGTGCTTGCAGTCGGTTGACCGCTCGGTCGACCGGCCCAAGTGGCAAACCAAGCGTGCACGTTTGGTGCACGTCGGTCGACCAGTCCGGTCGACCGACTCTAGATCCGGTCGACTGGCCCGGTCGACCGCCAGAGCCTGGCAGGTTCTGTTTTGGACAGAAAACCTTTTTTTAAAATATCTTCAAAAATTCCATAAAACTTCTAAAATTTCACAAAAATAGTTTTATCATAATACATTAAAATATAAACTTGTGTGAAAAATTCCAACACAAATTTCAAACTTTTTAAACCATTTTTGTGTTATGAAAAAATTACCGAAAACCAAAAACCGTATTTTTCCAAACTTAGATTTTTCAATAGGAAATCCGATTTTTTCAAAACTCATCTAAATACAAAAACATGATATTTAAACACTTTGAAGCATGTTGCATATGGACATAAGTCCAATATACATGAAACATATACATATCATTGTTTTTGACTTTAATTCCAAAAATATGTTTTGTTAAAACACAAAACCTAAATACATGAATAGGTATGTCAAACTAAGTTTATTTAAGACGTGAACCATACATGTATATAGAATGAATCTAACATACATAAAACCAAGTAAACTTGTTTTGAATCTATCTATTCCTGAAAACCAAGATCGGTTAAACCAAAAACCGAAAACCAATATCCAAAACATAAAACGTGTGTATGTTGTGAACTTGAGCATATCACACTATCTAGTCTTTACAAATGGATCTAAAACAAACTATAAACTAGATACCGAAGTCTTCTTGACGAACTCCATCTTCAAGCCGACTCGATCCAAACCGTGATCCACTGAGCTTGACTCCAACGAGTGCTATATATGATCTTGATGCTCGGGCTCTGGAATCACCATGTGAAAGGCTTCAAAACTCCTTTGTTGAAGCTAATCACCAACTAATATCTTGATTAAAGATCTCAAACTAAACATCACAAGATTATTAGTAAACATAAACTACATGAGTTAATCATCATCAAAACTAGAGTGGAAGGCCTCTGGGCTAACAATCTCAACCTAATAGCATCGTCTACAAGGTGTGGGATTTTCATCATTCGACATACTTTCTCAAATTCTCTTATGAAGAAGTAAGCATCTTCAGACTCTAAGCCATAAAACTTGGGAGTGTGTTGATGAATTGAGGCTTGAGCTCAAAATTGTATTCACCAACCGATGGAAGTAGAATGCAAGATGGAAGTGAGGTTCTAATGGGGTAGAACCTATCCTGTAATGATGTTAAATGAGGCATTACCAGATCTGGTCTTGGTTCAAACTTGGGTGGTGATGTGTTTCTAGTCAACCTAGATGAATTAGGGTCTCTTGAACACACTTGCATACACAAACACAATCACAATCACAAACAAGTTTACCAACAGTCAACAAGAGTAATCAACCAAGCCTAATTTAAGGTAACCTCGACCTAGACAACTCCTAACTGGTTGATTGTCCACAGGAGGTATAATGTAGACTTTGACCACAAGCTAATCAGCCAGGTCAGGGCAATCGAGTGACCTGCGAAAATGGTCTAATAATTGATTAGAATTAGTCTGATGTTTTACTCGAGGGCGAGCAAAAGATAAGTGTAGGGGTGTGATTAGTCACATATATTGCTTATACATTGTCACCTTACCATACTTTTTAGCTAATAAATCCTATTAATAAGTCTTCTTCTTCTTTGTTTAATGTAGGCCCAATTGCTAAAAGAAAGGAATGAGAAACAAGCCCAAAAGCCCACCAAATTCTGATTTAATTCAGAATAAATTCGAAATCAAGGAATCAGGGCAAAATCTTGGCATATCAGAGAGGTTGAAAACCGGTTGAAAAGAATCCTCCCTGAATCAAGTGGTTGAAGCCAACAATTAAAGGCTGTTTCGTCAAATCCTGAAGCTGAAATGAGAAAACCAGCAGAAGATATGGGCAAATCACCAAACCGGAGAGTTCCACCAATTGGGTGTGGCCACATGGCCACACCATTTCCACAGAAACGCGGCCCTAGCAGCGTTTTCGTGGCTTGTTGATGTTTGTTGGGGGAGCGTTTGTACCCCCAATCTTCCCGGGATCTCCCCCTTTGGTTTTTCCCTATAAATACCAGTTTCAATAGAGCAAAAAGAAGCGAAGACTAGGATTAGATTTTTTGTTTATTTTCTAAGGATTTAGGCTCTTTGTTAGATAGTACAAAAGTTATATTTTTGTTTTGCAATTTGTAGTCCAGTACAAATACTTGTGAGAGAGAGGAATTGAGTGCTTGTACTTGAAGATTGAAGTGACATCAATACAAGAATCGAGCCACATTTTCTTCCACTCATATTACAGTATGTCTTGCGTTATTTACTTGCCATCTTCTTCGTTTTTCATGAGTAGCTAAATCGATTTTCTGGGCTCACTATTTTACCTCTCTCCAATTCTTCTTCTTTCTGATTTTATGAAAAAGACCCAATGAATCATTTGCATGCCTAACTTAAAGCCTTTCTTCTTGAAAGTGTTCTTGAAGTAAAGCACATAACATGGTTGAAAAAGTGAACTCTTTTATTTAAGAAAACGTTTTGAATTGAATGTTAAATCATCAAGCGCGAAGAAGCAAGTATGGAATAAAAACAGTTCAAGAAACGTTCTTAAAAGTGCTGCACACAAAAATACGGAATTTCAGAACTAAGAATGAAAAGTGCAAGTTACTCAATTCTACCGCAATAGCAAGTGGCTATGCGGGTCGTGATCCACAAGGAGGGATTAGCGATGGAAGCTTTTTAGTAAGTTCTCTTTTAGGCTACAAAGTTTGGTTAAAGTTCTTCTTTAGTTCTTTAAAAGAAAAAGAGAAAAATTAGGTTAAAGTGAGTTAGGGAGAAAGTGGTAGATTGAGAAGGTCAAAAATGAAAAATAGATTATATACAAAGAAATTAAAAAGGGTGATAAGAAGGGTTGGAGATTGTGATATTGAAACTAAAGAATAAAAGAAAAAAAGACAACCTAAAAATTACTTACCTCTTCAGTGCTCATATACCTTGGATCCGTTGTGACGACCTACCTTGTCTTTGAAGGCAATCAAGCATGGCGTATAGGATCTTCCCCATTCTCGATCTATACTACGAATAAGAGGGCAAACTATACTAGCAAGAGAAAGGTTGTTCATCACCATAGGCGATCAAGGGCACTTGCAACGGCTAAGCAGTCTCGAGGCTATCAGATTCTCTTGGATTGCACACATCAGAGGAGAAAGAAAACAAGAGTAAAGAAAGAAAAAGAAACTTTGATTCAATTCAAATAACAATGAAAGAAGAGATCACTTATACTGGTGTCACCTGCAGTACAAGCTTGCTCTCATTCCTCCATGAAAGTCGTCTCTCCTCTCAGTTACATAAAGAAAAGTAAAAAATTACATAAAAGAAAACTAAAAACCTAAGTTACAAACTATAAATTATCCTAAGTTCTATTCTCTGCTTGGTCCTTCTCCTTGCCTTTGAGATTGCAGGTATTTATAGAAGAAATACAGAGGTTAGAGGAGTATGAAGATAGGGAAAGCTGGCTTTTCTGAATTTGAATCCTCTCCTTATCCCCAAACTTGATTTGAGGTGGATATTCAGTTCTGATCTACAGTTTGTTGGCGTGTTGATTGCTGAATATCACTTATCAAATGACAAAATTAGAAATAATGATCAACATAAGAGTTGTAACCCTGTAAGTCTGCTTTTGGATCATCTTGAATCATCAGATTTGAGATTCTGTAGAAACATTATGATTCAAATACTAAAATGTATTCAGTTAGAATCTGAGTCAAACTTGCTTCATCTCATCCGTTGATCTTCTCTCTATCCATTTATCTCTCTGTATTTGATATTATCCTCAATTTATCTTTAGCTAACTAAAATGGATTTATAAAAATCTGAATTTTATCGGTTTCTATTTGGTGTTATCTTTTTGATTTGATCTGATCTTCTGCTGAACATTTGCCCCAATCCTTGATTTGTTCTAACTAGATCTGGGATCATCCTCAGCTAACCAAATAGATCCAGTTAAATCTGATTTTAACTGGTATTTATTTGATTTAATACTCTTTCTCTTCATTATTATCTTCTGCAAAATAAATATTTAAGATAAGAAAATTAGCAGATTTATTACACGATAAATGTAGGAGTGTAATGAAAAGAATACAAAATATGTGTACGATCAACTCACAATTCCAAGCTTAAAGTAAAATTGATAGACGTTGGCCTCTAGGGACATCCGGACTCGATAAGAGATTAGTTGTGGTTGGAACTTGTTTTGATTCATACTCCAGTCAAATAAGTGTTTAAGGTTAGGGATTAAGAGGTTAAGCCTTGAAGATACCAGGGTTTGGCATAATTAAGGCCCGTTGCTTGCGCACGGATACCTCCCACCGTATTTTTCTCCTACCTGGTTGATTAGCTGTGGTCTGACTCAAGCAACAACCTTCCTCAGAGAATCGCCTAGTTATGAGTCGTCTAGGTCCAGAGATCCTAGTTAGCTTGGTGATTATTTTTCTTTATTTTTGTTTGTTATTTTTCTTTTTCGATTGTTTGTTGGGTGAAGTTGTTTGTGTTGTGCATGCAAGAGTGGTATCGGGATCCTATTACATCAAGACTTGTTAGGAATACTACACTTGCACACACACTACTTCCTGATACATATCCAATTATGGCGAATCACATTTCTCTCCAAGACAAGTTCTACCCAATTCGAACTTCACTTCCCTCCTGTATTCTTTTACCTGAGGCTAATGGAAACATATTTGAACTGAAGCCTCAATTCATAAACACACTCTCTAGGTTCCATGGCTTAGAATCCAAGGACGCGTATTTCTTCATTCAAGAGTTTGAAGAAGTATGTTTGATGATGAGAATTCCCTAACTCGGGGAAGATGTTTTTAGATTGAGGTTCATTCCCTTTGCGCTTAAGGACATGGCGAAGAAGTGGCTATATAATCTGCCGGTTAGTTCTATTTCGTCATGGGATGATTTCGTTAAGGTCATTCTTAAGAAGTTCTATCCCATCCATAAAATTGCCCTCATCCAGAAGAACATAATGCAGTATAGGCAGGAAACAAATGAACCATTTTGAAAGTATTTTGAACAGTTTAAAGATTAGGCTAAAAACAGTTTAAAGATTTGTTAGCCTAATGTCCTCACCACGGAATAGAGAAGTGGCGGCAGTGCCAAATTCTCTATGAAGGATTCGATTACCAAACTAAGATGCTCTTTGAGAACTATGTGTTAAGTAGAATTTTTGAAGAAAGATGAGGACCAGGGTTGGGACCTATATGAAGCTTTAGCAGAAAAACTATTCAGTGGGAGCCTTACCCTGAGAAAACTAACCCCACAACTTTCAGAACTGGTATGCATTCAATGAGTCCTCTATAGCTGCAGAGGCAGAAATCACACAACTGATGAGGAGGCTAGAACTACTTGAGGTTAGGGAACCAACTCAGTGAACCAGGTCAACCCAATGCATGTGACCACTCTGGGTTGCACCTATTGCCATGCTCTCACTCACTTGTTTGAGGAGTGTCCTATTTGTCGAGCTCAACAAATGTTCCCTGAAAATATGAATGCAGTATATGCCAGACCCAACTACAATCCCTACTCCAAGACATACAACACGGGATGGAGGAACCATCTAAATTTTTCATGGAGTTAGTCTGGTCCTGAGCAACCAAGGCAACAACTTCCACACCAATAACCTGCTCAGTCTCATCAACCCAATTTCCATCAGAGTTAACTGAATTTTCAATCGAATTATCAATATAACTTCCAGCTCACATATCAACAACAATAACAAAATCATCCGGATAAGAAAATGTCAGATTTGGAAAGAATGATTGAAACCTTGTCCAAAACTCAGGCCTCAATGATGAACAACCACAACCAAGCTATTAATAGGTTAAAGGTTCAAATAGGTCAATTGACTTACTCACTAAATGAAAGATAAAAGGGAACATTGCCTAGTCATTGTGCCTAATCCTAAGAACTCCTTTCCTATTCATGAAGCTGAAGATATAATTCTGAAACAATGCAATACTGTTCACATCTTAAGATCCGGAAAACAAATTGTCAATCAGGTTTCTAATCATCCCATTTCTAACAAATCAGTGTCAAATTCTCCTGTGACTGTACCACAAGCTCTAAATGATCCATCTTCAAGTTCACAACCATCAACCTCAAAGTCCAATGATAAAAACAAAACAGATTAGAAAACTTACTAGCTTATTGTGGCATTTCCTAATAGGCTAGCAAATAACAAGACTAATACTCAAATGGAGAAGATTAGAGAAATGTTCGATCAAGTTCAGATCAATGTGCCGCTTCTTGATGCCATACAAGTCCCTTCATATGCAAAATTTTTAAAGATATGTGCACCAAGAAAAAAAATAAATGTCTCCAAGAAGGTCTTCCTTGTATCTAACATAAGTGAGTTATTAACCGGGCCCATTCCTGTGAAATACAAAAACCCTGGGAGTGTAACCATTTCATGTATCATAGGACAGACCACAATAAATCAGACACTACTTGATCTAGGAGCCAGCATCAATTTGCTTCCCTTTTGTGTATCAGCAACTCAGGGCTGGGCAACCTTCGTCCAACCAAAATTACTATATAATTGGCTGATCGATCTGTAAAGATTCCCAAGGGGGAGATTACATATGTCCTCATACGGGTCAAAAATTCATTTACCCGTAGATTTCCTCGTTCTGGAGACACAACCCGTGAAAAATCCAAAAGCTCAAACCCCAGTCATTCTTGGACTACCCTTCCTAGCTACTGCAAATGCTATTATAAACTGTTAGAATGGGTCTATACGTCTGACTTTCGGTGATATGATGAAAGAGGTAAATGTTTTCACCTGAAAAAACAACTACGTAACATAGATGACCAGCCGTTCGATGTGAACTTGATTGAAGGATTGACAAGTGAATACAAAGAGGAGATGGAATATGAGTCTGACAATGAATTCGATTTGGAGTCAGATGAATTCAATTTTGATTAGATCATCGAATGCTCAGTGGAGTGGGCAACAAACACAACCCCGATCATTCCCCTGCAAGAAGAACAACCATCGATAGATCATACCCCCTCTTCAGAGCTGAAAGTTCTTCCTAGTTATCTCAAGTATCAGTACTTGGGTGAAAAGGAAGCTTTCCCCATGATAATAGTGTCTCATCTTATAGAACAACAAGAAGAGGATCTTCTTGCTATGTTAAGGGAAAACCGAGAGACCATTGGTTAGACCATAGTTGATATATAGGGGATCAGTCCATCCATTGTTCAACACCGGATTCACCTAGCAGAAGAGGCCAAGCCAAAACGTGATCTATAGCGTCGACTAAACCCAATCATGCAAGAGGTTGTCCGTGTTGAAATTGTGAAGTTGCTAGACAATGGGATCATTTATCCCATATCTGATAGCCAATAAATTAGTCTAATCCACGCCATGCCCAAGAAAGCAGGCTTTACTGCGGTAGAAAATGACAAGAAGGAATTAGTACAAACTCGTCTTCCAACGAAGATTCGAGTCTGTATTGATATCGAAAACTAAACGCTGCCACATGTAAAAACTACTTCTCTCTTCCGTTCATAGACCAGATGCTCGAGAGATTGGCTGGACACGAGTATTATTGTTTCCTGGATGGATATTCAGGATACAATCAAATTTCAATTGCTCCCGAGGATCAAGAAAAAATGACTTTTACCTGTCCATTTGGAACGTTTGCATATAGACGAATGCCCTTTGGTTTATGCAACGTTCTAACGTTGCATGCTTTGTCTCTTTTCGGACATGGTAGAAAAATTTCTCGAAATTTTTATGGATGATTTCTCTATATTCGGCGATTCCTTTGACCAGTGCCTGCATCATCTGAAGCTGGTTTATAAAGATGCATGGAGAAAAACTTAACACTCAACTCGGAGAAGTTTCATTTCATGGTCAAGCAAGGAATTGTCCTAGGGCACAAAATTTCAAGGAGGTTGATAGATCTAAGGTGGAAGTGTTAACAAAGCTCCCTGAACCAAAAAGCCTAAAAGACATTAGATCGTTCCTAGGGCACGCTGGCTTCTAAAGAATATTTATTAAAGAGTTTAGCAAAATTGCTAGACTTTTAACTAATCTGTTAGGAAAAGATGTGCCCTTCAATTTTGATAAAGAATGTCTACAAGCTTGGGAGGAGCTAAAACAAAGACTAGTCTTGGCGCCAATAATCTAAGCGCCTGATTGGACTAAACCCTTCAAAATCATGTGTTACACCTCCGATTATGCCATAGGCGCTGTCTAGGATAGCGTATTGATAACAGGCAACATGTGATTTATTATGGTAGTAGGATGCTCAACGAGGCCCAACTCAATTACACGACTGAAAAGAAATTTTTGACAGTTGTGTTTACGTTGGAGAAATTTCGCCAGTACCTACTAGGGTCTAGGACAACGATTTTCACCAATCACTCTGCCCTCAGATACTTACTGCAAAAAAAGATGCAAAAGCTAGGCTTATTCGTTAGATACTCCTTTTACAAGAATTTGACTTAGAAATAAAGGATAAAAAGAGTGTTAAGAATGTGGCGGCTGATCACCTTTCGAGGATTCCCAATGTACCAGCTGAGACGATACCGATCAATGAAGATTTTCGTGTAGATAATGAGCCAGATATCCGATATTGCAAACTAACTTGCAACCAGGCAAACACCTTCAAATTGGTTAGGTCAGGACAAGCACCACTTTTTGACACAGATACGGTTTTTCTTTTAGGATGAACTGTATCTATTCAAATATTACCCTGGCCAGATCATTAGAAGGTGTCTTTCTGAGGATGAGCATCAGAGCATTTTTGACATTTTGTCACGAGTTAGCTTGTGGTGGACACCAAAGTTCACGAAAGACTACCAAAAAAGTCCTTCAGAGTGGTGTCTACTGGCCCACTCTCTTCAAGGACGCTCATACTTTTTGCAAACTCTATGCCAAAGGTTAAATGACGGGTCGAATTACACGCAAAGACATGATGCCCCTTACACCAATCTTGGAAGTAGAAATTTTTGACTTATGTGGTATTGACTTCTTGGGAACCTTCCCTATGTCTTACGGCAACTACTTCATTTTGGTAACTGTAGACTATGTTTCAAAGTGGGTTGAAGCTGTTCCAATCAGAACAAATGACAGCCAAGTTGTCATCAAATTCTTAAGAGAAAACATCATTTTACGCTTCGGAGCCCTCCGTGCGATAATCAGTGATAACGGGAGTCGTTTCTACAACTGGACTTTTGAAGCCCTAATGCAGAAATACTCCATTTCTCATAAATTGTCCATGGCTTAGCACCCTCAGACAAATGGGCAAGTGAAAGTTACAAATAGACAAATAAAACTCATATTGGAGAAACTGTAGGACAGAATCGTAAGAACTGGTCCATCAAACTTGTTGATGCTTATGGGCTTATTGGACCGCCTACAAGACTGTCCTCGGTATGTCTCCATATCGAGTTATATTTGAAAAACCATTCCATTTTCCCGTGGAGCTTGAGCACCGTGCGTGGTGGGCGATTAAACAACTAAGCTTTGACATAAAGAAAGCCGTGACTTGAGGAAGTTGCAGATTTTTAAGCTGGAGGAGATACGAAATGAGGCTTATAATAATGCTCAGATTTTTAAACACAGAACGAAACTCTTCTATGACAGATCCATTAATCGGAAGAATTTTATCCCTGGACAAAAAGTTCTATTGTACAACTCCAGACTCCACCTTTTCCCTAGTAAACTAAAACCAGGTGGTCAGGACCGTATCTTGTACACACCGTTTTCCCTCATAGTGCTATTGAGATTTCAGATCCCAAGAATGGTAGCATTTTCAAAGTTAATGGCCAAAGATTAAAACCATTCTACACCATGGAGCCAGAGTCACATGAAATCTTGTGCTGGGTCTTTGCGACCCAGTCTACATGTGACCAGGCCCTTCTTTAAATTTCCCCGGGTATTCATCGTAAATCTTTTGGGACCAACCTTGTAAATAAAACAAAGAAAAAAATAATATAATAATAATATATAAAGAAATTAATAAAAAAAGGAAAAAGCAAGAAAACAAAATAAAAAATAATAATGGACTTACGTGCTAAATGGCACCTAGGTTTTCTCTCCTATATATACCCATTTTTACCAATAATAACCAGAAATTTGCCCTAGGTAAGTAATTTCCGTTTTTACCTAGGGGCAAATAAGGAAACCTACCCTTCTTAGGTCCCTATAAATTCTCTCTTACCCTCTCCCGTTCCCTAACCTAAATCCTGAGAGTAGATCTGAGAAGGAGAGTTCTACACGTCGCACCCAAATTTTTTTCAGCCCCTGTATCCCTCTTTCTGTCGCGTTTTCTCGTTTAGAGCTGCGCGTCCGCGGCTGTATTGTGGAGTTCTGTGCGTCGCCTAATTTTCTAGTGGTCGTGTTTTCCTGTAGATCTCAGATCTACAACTCCCTCTGTTGATCTCCAGGTAGATTGCCTTGTGCGATCTGATCTTGAATTCCCCCTACAGATTCCAGGGAGATTTGTGATTTTCTCTCTTTTCCTTTGTATTTTCAACCATGACACCCACTATATTTGCTGAGAAAGATTTCTCTAGGGTCTTTAGCGATATTCATAGTTACGGCCATATATTTTTGGATAGAATTAGAGGATGGAATTGGTATACCTTGGTGTATGATAATTCTGAATATGAGGCTTACTATTGTCCAGAGCTCGTTAAGCTATTTTATGTAAATTTTGACCAAGCTATAATTAATCTTGACACCCACCAATTCACGGTACACTTGGCTCTGGGGACATCATTGTCACTGTTGACATGTTAGAGGACTACACACAAGTCCCCACAACCTGCACCATAGAAACTCCCTACCTTTGATTGAGTACATGACTATGATAGGGGCTCGCCGCACTGAACAGGATAGATGGCTGAAAGATAATACCACTTTTCGTAACATACATTGCATTGGACGCTAGATCCAACGCAATATCCTTGGCCTTGATCATACTACCTCTTTTAATAGGTCGGTGCTGCAAATTATCCACGATCTTATGACTAGGCAGCACATAGTTTGCATTAACACTACCATCTTTAACTGTCTCATCAGCAACTCCACGCGCACATGCGATGCCAAAAACACACATCCTGTATTGGTAACTCGTCTGTGCAAGAACTTATCGGACAATGTCTTTGATTCTTATGATAGATTATTTGTTGCACCAGAGAGGGCAACAAGTGCTTATAATAGTTGTCTCCATGCTCTTTGGACCCCTAGTGTCCAGCCTGAAGATGCCGAAGCTGAGTCCTCTTCTGAGGAACTCTTGGAGGAGGAGGATGACCCCACCTTTTGGCAGCAGACCCCACCCACTGATTCTAGAGCTATCATGTCTACCATATGGAAAAGCATGAAGAAAATTTTTAAGGGGCAAGTTAGGCTGAAAAAATAAGTGGAGGAGCACACCACTCGTCTGGACCACATAGAGGAGGGTTTGTGGCGATCGCAGTCGGCCGGACCAAGCACCACCACTGGTCCGAGCCGAAGGAGGGGGTGATATATTTTCTTTACCTATTTCTTCATATATTTTCTTTGCATACATTATGAACAATGCATGAGATAGGTATAGGGGGTGGATACTAATATAGATTTTTTTTCATTTTTAGGATTTTTGATTTATAGAACAAACTTAGGTTTTGTTTTCTAGGATTTTCTTAGTAGGTTTTGATTTTTGTATATATAAAGAAAAAATAATATATAAAAAAATTTGGTGATCTATTTTTAAAGGAATTAACTTGATCTTAGGAATTAGGAAAATTCTAAACTAGGATTTCTTGATATAAGTTAATATATGAAGAATTGTTAAATCTTTAGGTTAAGAAAGAAAAGAATAGAAAGATAATTAGATTTTGAATTTTTCCTAAGCATTATACACATTTACATGTTGAGGGATTAATCAAAGACTTAGTACCTTTATTTTTATATATATATATATATATATATATATATATATATATATATATATATAATATATATATATATATATATATATATATATATATATATATTATACAAAAAAATGTATTAGAAATTAATAAAAACTTGATCACCAATTAAGCTGGTTAGTTGTGCCTTAAGAAGTATAACAAGTCACGCCTAAAGGTGGTTGAGTTCTTAGCATTTGTGGCCTAGTTTACTCGAGTCCTTGAACCTTAGGGATGTATTCTCATCTGGTGCCCTAAGACTATCTGGTCTAGGAGTCATCGGTTAAAGGCTCGCTACATGGGTAAATTAGACAGCCTAATGAAGCTAACGAAATAAATAAGTGTAAATATATATAAATAAAATAATAAAATAATAAAAAATGATTATAATAAAATATAAATAAATGTAACATAGTCTAAGAACAATTTCTCATACATATAAATGTATATATGTTAGGCTTGATACAAAATTTAGTTCTCTCTATTTTTGAAACTTAACCTAAGTTGAAGACAAAATGTCAAATGGAGACTTATAATAAGAAAGAAAAGTTTGGGGTAACCTAAAACCTAAATATTACCTAAATTTTTGTAAAAATGGATCATTAACTTTCTTCTTCCTTTTTATTTTTGAAAATCACCGACATTTTTCTTTTTCATTGGATTTTGTGGGTGCAATCCGCTGAAAACCCTCAGGAGAAAACACTCCTCCTCTAGGGTAACTTAGAGGTTTAACGGCTTGTTGCACGAGCTCAGTGTAATCGTATCACCTACGAAAGTGGTGTATAATGTAATTAGAATTTTCTCTTTTTTTTGCATATTTTGCTCGGGGAAGAGCAAAAGCTAGGTATGGGAGTGTGATTGGAGTTTCATTTTGCATCATTTTATATCACATTACCATGCATTTTATTAATAAAAATAGGATTTTTAATGGCTACCTCTCTTATTTTTCAGGTTCATTCTTTAAGGAGAAGAAGGCCAAATCTTAGATTTTTCAAGAATTTTAAAGAGTTTTTAGGAGCCGAAATCAAGAAGCTCAATTATGTAACGAATCAGGGGATATTCCCAAGGTTCTAAAAGCTCCAGATGGGCACCTGCTGAAAATACACCTAGAGGGAGGAGAATAGGTGTACTAGCAAATCTAAAATAATGATACGGAATTAAAAACTATTTATGCAAACTAAAGTTATTAAGATAAACACACAAAGGATAACACAAGAGTGTAGCCGAATTCCCGGTGAAGGGCTCTGGACTATCTCCTCGAGATTCTTCTACACTAAGAGTTGAGGTGCCACTATGGCTCTCTTGGTTGAATACAAGTGTGAGCACACAATCCCCAGCATATAACAATTAAGCACAAGATATACCAGCATATAAAGAGATAAACAATATAAGCATGCAAGATATATAAACACAAGAGAGAGAGAGAGAGCAATCGCAAACACGGGAGAATTGCTTCGACGTTCGAGCACCTTGCTCTATGTCCCCGTCTTCAATACTATGAAAGATTTCCACTATAATCGATACCACTGGATTACTCGGTGTCGCAACACTTACAACGAGTTCACACTAGAACTCTTTGACCCGCAAGTCCCTCTCTTGTTCCCGCAAGGCTAACACACGCAAGCACACTAGCTTACCGAGGCTGCACGTCATACAATTCCTCCAACCACACGTCGGAACACTTGGTGATCACTTCACTTGATCACCATAAAACACTCTTCACCGAGGCCACCACCTCTGCAACTCCTCTCAATACAAAGATGAAATCTTGTGATCACTTCTCTTGATCACAAAAACAACTCTCACAACAAAGATTCCTAGAGGATTGATATAGCAATGGAAAGTTCAAGTTGGTGTGCGAAAAACAAGATAAGGTTATGATGAAAAGATCAAGAAATCTCTTTTGAAAACACTCTTGAAAAACTCTCCTTTTGATATGGAAGAATTAGCACTAAAACAAGTGGAGAAAAATCCTAAGAGAGGTAGGAAAAACTGGCTTTAAAACCCACTCAAAATCTTGTGTAAAAAAGTCCAAAACAACCCCCTTAAATAGACTCCCAAAAACTAGCCGTTGGGATCAAACTGCAAGTCAAAATGACCTGTCGGTCGACTGTACCCTGGGCTTGACCTACCGGTCGACCGCCTGGTTGATCGAGGCTAAATCCAGAGAGCAAAGCTCTCTGGACGGTCGACCGTGTGGTCGACCGGCCCTCAAGCCAAAATGGCTGTGCACGTTCTGTGCACATCGGTCGACTGCCCGGTCGACCGACTTCTGGCTCGGTCGACCGGTCGTCTCTACCGCCAAAAGGCCAGGTCTGAATTCTGGGGATAAAAACTTGGTTTAATAAATTCTTATAAAATCCTATAAAATCACTAAAAATCTATAAAAATAAGTTCATTGAAATAGTTTTAATTACAAATATGTGTGATCAAGAATCAACACATATTACAAATATTTTAACCATTTTTATGATATAAAAATTTTGCCTTAAACAAAAATCAGTATTTTTCAAAATCCATCTTTAATTTGAGAAATGATTTTTCTAAAACTTCTCCAAATACAAAAGCAAGATATTTTAAACAATTTTTAATCTTAGTGTGTATGGATATGATCCAATACACATACGATATGAAATATCTATGTTTTTGACAATGAGCTCTAAAATAGGTTTTGATAAATCCAAAACTCAAACACATGATATAGAAAATATCAAATAAGTTTTTCTAAACATTTGAATCAACAATGTGCATGTATGAAATTCATAACACATATAAACTATATAAACTTGTTTTGATGGAATCTAATCATGAAACATAAGGATGTATACTTTGAAGCTCAAAACTAACACGGTATTTTCTAAAAACAAAACTGTTTTATGAAAACACATATAAATTTTGTGTGTGTGTGTGACCTTGAGCAATCCATAACTAATCTATCCTTTATATTTTATCTAAAACACAACATCTTAACACTTACAAACATGACACAAGTCTTGAAAACCTTCTCTTGGAAATCTTCTTCTCCTTCTTGACTTGGTCCAAACCTTGATCCAATAAGGTAGACTCCTCTTGAGTACTTGATGCGATCTTGATGTGCGAGCTCTTCAATCAACACATGCTAGCTTCAAAACTTGACTTTGAATTTTTTATTGAAGCTAAACACTGACTAAGATCTTGATCAAATATCTAAAACTATATAAACACAAGATCATTAGTACTATAACTACATGAGTTAATCATCATCAAAACTAAAGTGATAGGCATTTGGACAAACAATCTCCCCCTTTTTTATTGATTACAAAACTCATAGAGTTATATGTGCATGGATTAAAGTTAAGCTTCATAGAAGCTCCCCCTTAACTCATGTATAGTAATAAACGATAAAGATATTCAATCAAGCGCTTAAACAAAACACAAACATATATGCATAAATAAGGAAATAAACATGCATATATAAACTCTCAAAATTCTTTTCCCCCTTTTTGTCAATTCATCAACAAAAAGGCGAAGACAAACAAACGATAAAGATATATATGAGATATATATTCATAAAGAGGAGAGACGTAAAGACAGCTTCCCCTGCATACATGTATTATATGGAGAAGGGATGACTAAACCCTAACCCACATAAAGCATAATATGCAATGTATAAGCGGAGATGTTAAGCTCTCCCTACACACGTGTACCACATAAAGAAGAGAGGTCAAGCTCCTCAATGTGAGATACACTCAATATGAATCTATATATAGAGAAGATGTTAAGCTCCCCTTGCATATAGGCGAGACATATCAATAAATTTTAAAATAAAATTTTTGATAATACTCAAAACAAAATTTTGAAATTTTTTAAGTCAACAAAACAAATTTTGATATCAATGAAATCAAATAGTAGTTGACAAAAATAAAAGTTGGTACTACTTGTAAAATAAAATTTTAAGATACCAATAGTAAATTTTGATACCAATTGAAGGTGAGACATGAAGTACAGTTTAATATCAAGTAAATACCAATTGAAATCAATATATAAGTTTGTAAAGATACCAATTAACATTTGGAATAACATCCAGTTTAACATAAACAAAATTTGTGCTTTAGGAATGTAAAGATATTGTAAAATAAGCATAATCAAATCATATATATGTATGTATGAAATTGAAAAATACCAAATAAACTTGATACTAATTGAAATTTGAAGCATACATATATAAGAAACCAAATATGAGTAAACAAGAATAGAGTTTTTATTAAAATCATGTATATCTCATAGCTACCTCACTTTCATGCACATGTTTAAATAGATATACAATAAAGGTTACAAGGCATGGTCGCCCATCCAACCGCCCTTAAAGGGTAGAAGTTTTCAAAAATAGGATTTGTAAATACTTGTAGATTTGAAAAACACTACCAAGTGAAGAATAAATAACTAGATTAAAGTAAATTTTGAAAAACTGATTAAAAATCCTCCAAAATATGAAACCAAATCATATATTCCATGAAGAATTGCTAAGTACACAAAAATTATCACTGAAGATCTATAAATCTCATAAATGTGCTCATAAAATAAGTATATGAGTAACAAAAATAATGTGAGTGCACAAAAATCATGTGAACAGCATATTCATGAAATAATCAATAAGGTTCAAATAAACATGAAATTCTTTTATCAAAAACATGAAAATCATCAAAACTAAAATTTTCATCATAACTAAACAGTCATCAAGGTATATGTATGTTCTATTAAAACTAAAAATATACATACATATCACAAACACAAATGAGTCCATAATAGAATTTGCATGAAGGCAAGTGACTTAAGGGTATACATGTATATTTATTAGATTTAAACAAAAATAACATATACATGAAGAAAAACATGTACAAAAATAGGAAAAACATGTGTAAATGAAAGAATCATTAAAACTAGGTGACACATGTATATGTAATGAGTATAAATGAGCAATGAGGCACAAACATATATTAATCAAGTGTAATTCACTACTTGTACAAGTAAACACAAGTTTTAATAAAAACTACATCTAAACAAGTAATCACGACATGAAGAACAAAACATGATCATTTAACATAATAAGCATTGAAACCAAAACATGCTAAAAATATTTATATGAAAGCATGGAAATAAAAATAGGAGTTAGAGATAGTTATCAAAACCAATGAACCGATCTGTAGGTCAACAAACCATGGTGGCCCTCCCACTAAATATCCTTGATAGCAATGCATCAATTTGATATGCCCATCTAACTCAAACGCATCCACCATCAAGGTACCATACCTCTCATGTCATGTGAGAGCCTACACCTACATCAAACACAAGAGGTGGGGATTTTAGTACGCATTTTTTTGGGTCCACGAGGGTTAGTATCATAAGGAACCCAAACATTTTTATTTGTAAAATTTTCATGATTTATCTTATCAAAACAAAACTTTGCTAAATGGCCTTTGTGCTGCAATCTGTACATGTATACACACTAGCATGCATATGAGCGGTGTGATTGTGAGCATAGAGTGCATATGTTTGCCGTGGGGTTTGTGCATGAGCATTTGAAATTTGTTTCTTGCGAAACATGGATTCCAATTTATTATGGTTAAATGCACATTGGCTCAAAGTGGAGCCCAAACAATCAATGTTCTTCTTCATAATGCAAATATCATTATCAATTTTGGAAGAAGAAACATGAAAAACAAAATCCTTATTCTTTTTAGAATTATTTTCTTTTCCTTTTAAAATATTTTTCTTTTTCAAAGATTTATTTTCTTCCAAAACAATTTCTTTTTCTTTTTCCACCAAAATAATTTTATTTTTTAAAGAATTATTTCCTTCACAAATGTCATTTAATTTTGAAGACATGGAAATATTCTCCTTTTTAAAAATTCATTTTCTTTTAAAACACATTCAAATTTATTTTTAAAGGAATCATTTTCTTTTAACAAAGAGGTGTTTTCCTTCTTGAACTTAGCATTTTCAATTTTCAATAAATCATATTTTTCAAGAAGTTTTTGACAAAAAGATGCAAGCTCGTCATAAGGTATGTCAATATCTTCTTCTGCCTCGAATTCAGAATTTACCTCAAGGGGGGTCATCCCTTGGACCATATAGCATATGTTAAAAGCATCACTTCCATCATCTGAGTCACTCCCCATATAGTATTGCTTTTGTTCACCAAGGGAGACTAGTGTGTTCCATACTACAAAAGCCGAATCAAAGTTAGAAATCCTACATAAATAATCATCATTTAGGGTACTCTTTAATGCATGGATGGCTTTTGCATTAGCCACTAGATGTTTGCCATTTAAATAATATGAATCTTTAATAGTGGCAAGATAAACATGAATTCCTAGGGCTTTGAGGTACATTGACATCTTAACTTTCTAAGTTTGGATGTTAAGAATGTCAAACATGTAAGGTGTCTGAAATCTATATGTGTGAGTAAACAAATATTGTGATTAGCTAAAAGTAGGATCTTTAATTCAAGATTGTTAGACTCAAATCAAGAGCACCAAGTTTTGATACCAATTGAAAATATACCTAGAGGGGGGTGAATAGGTGTACTAGCAAATCTAATGTTAATGATGCAGAATTAAAAACTATTTATGCAAACTAAATTTATTAAGCTAAACACACAAAGTATAACACAAGAGTGTAGCCGAATTCCTGGTGAAGAGCTCTGGACTATCTCCTCAAGATTCCTATAGATTAAGAGTAGAGGTGCCACTATGGCTCTCTTAGTTCAATACAAGTGTGAGCACACAATCCAAGCATATAACAATTAAGCACAAGATATATCAAGCATATAAAGAGATAAACAATATAAGCATACAAGATATATAAACACAAGAGAGAGAGCAATCGCAAACACGGGAGAATTACTTCGAGGTTCGAGCACTCTTGCTCTACGTCCCCGCCTTCAACACTATGAAGGATTTCCACTAGAATCGATCCACTGGATCACTCGGAGCCGCAACACCTATAACGAGTTCACTCTAGAACTCTTGGACCCATAAGTCCCCCTCGTGTTCCCGCAAGAACAACACACGCAAGCATACTAGCTTGCCGAGGCCACACCTCTTACAATCCTCCAAACACACATCGAAACACTTGGTGATCACTTTACTTGATCACCACAAAACACTCTTCACCGAGGCCACCACCTCTACAACTTCTCACAATACAAAGATGAAATCTTGTGATCACTTCTCTTGATCACAAAAATAACTCTCACAACAAAGATCTCTAGAAGATTGATATAGCAATGGAAAGCTCAAGTTGGTGTGAGAAAAACAAGATAGAGTTGTGGTAAAAAGCTCAAGAAATCTCTTTTGAAAATACTCTTGAAAAACTCTCCTTTTGATATGAAAGAATTAGCACTAAAACAAGAGGAGAAAAACCCTAAGAGAGGTAAGAAAAACTGACTTTAAAACCCACTCAAAGTCTTCTGTAAAACAGCTCAAAATAGCTCCCTTAAATAGACTCTCAAAAACTAGCTGTTGGGGTCAAATAGTAGGACAAAATGACCTATCGGTCGACCATGCCCTGGGCTTGACCTACCGGTCGACCGCCCGGTCGACCAAAGCCAGATCCAGAGAGCACGGTCGACCGTACGATCGACCGCCCCCAAGCCAAAATGGCTGTGCATGTTTTGTGCACATCGGTCGACCGCCCGGTCGACCGACTTCTGGCTCGGGCAACCTCCAGAAGGCCTGGTCTGAAATTCTAGGGATAAAAACTTAGTTTAATAAATTCTTATAAAATCCCATAAAATCATTAAAAATCTAAAAAAATAAGTTAATTGAAATACTTTGAATTATAAATATGTGTGATCAAGAACCAACACATATTACAAATATTTTGACCATTTTTGTGATATAGAAATTTTGTCTTAAACAAAAATCCGTATTTTTCAAAATCTATCTTTAATTTGAAAAACGATTTTTCTAAAACTTCTCCAAATACAAAAATAAGATATTTTAAATACTTTTGAAGCATAGTGTGTATGGATATAATCCAATACACATATGATATGAAATATCTATGTTTTTGACAATAAGCTCTAAAATAGGTTTTGATAAATCTAAAACTCAAACACATGATATAGGAAATATCAAATAAGTTTTTCTAAACATTTGAACCAACAATGTGCATGGATGAAATCCATGACACATATAAACCCTATAAATTTGTTTTGATGGAATCTAATCATGAAACATAAGGATATATACTTTGAAGCTTAAAAACCAACACGGTATTTTCTAAAATTAAAACTGTTTTATGAAAACACATATAAAGTTTGTGTGTGTGTGTATGAGCTTGAGCAATGCACAACTAATCTATCCTTTATATCTTATCTAAAACACAACATTTTAACACTTAACACAAGTCTTGAAAACTTTCTCTTGAAAATCTTCTTCTTCTTCTTGACTTGGTCCATACCTTGATCTAATGAGTTAGACTCCTCTTGAGTACTTGATGCGATCTTGATGTGTGAGCTCTTGAATCAACACGTGCTAACTTCAAAACTTGACTTTGAATCTTTTGTTGAAGCTAAACATTGACTAAGATCTTGATCAAATATCTGAGACTATATAAACACAAGATCATTAGTACTATAACTACATGAGTTAATCATCATCAAAACTAGGTGATGGGCCTTTGGGCCAACACCTGCACCATAACAGAATGTTAGCGCGATCGCTCGTGCAACGGCCTAGATTCTGCCGCGGCGGCAAATCTTTGGCCGTTGATCAAGCGATTGATCCTACAGCTACGATTGGTAGCGATCAGCTCCTGAGCCTATATAAAGACCCCCAGGGCCTCTGCAAAGAAAGGAGGAGACGATAGCTAGTATTTTAGGAGAGAATTTAGGATTTCTTTAGCTTTCTCTTTTTGTCTCTTGTATTTTTCATTTCTCCTTTTAGATCCAAGAGAGAGAGAGAGAGAGAGTGAGTGAGTGAGAGAGTGGTTTCTGTAATTGAAGTGTGACATTCAAATACAAAGGCTCAAGTTCTCCTTTCTCTAATTTTCTTACTCTATTGCCATTTACTTTCAAGCTCTTTATTTTCTTGCATTTATTTTACTATGTCTTCTTCCTTACTTTTCTTTTCTATGGCTAACTAATCCTCTAACATGACTAACTAACTTCTAACACTACTAACTACTAACTCTTAGGTGATGCTAACTCATATGACTCATTGGATGTTTACATTTCTAGTCTTATATCAATAAGTCTTTTTATTCCCAATGAAGATGAGTATTGTTTCTAATCTTAGTGAAGGCTTTGTTATCCCCTCCATATAGTTCATGTGTGCCTCATTGAGAGCCTTGTTCTTTAACAAAAGCCTTGATGGAACATTAAGATGGATCACTTTAGTATGTTAACACTTATTGTACTAGCTTCTTATTTCATATTAGCTTGCTATGGCTTTGATGATTTAATGAATCTTACATTCTTGTTAAGAATATCTAAATTGTGAATTTTCAAGTTCCATTCTTGTGAACCTATTGGGAGCCGATGATCCAAGGAGGCCACCTAGCCAAGCTAAGATGAGAATATCTCCATAATTTGGGACAACCTATTGACTTGCCAAATCAAGACGGACAATCGCCAATGAATCTACATAAGGTACAAGTCACCAAACGAGATTAGTAAGTTAGTAGTGTAGAATGTTAATTAGTTATGATTTTGTTCCCGTCGATTTAAATCTCTTTTCTAAAAACTTTCTTTTATAAGATCCATTCTTCTCTTTTTTCCAACTTCGTCGTTTTCATTCCAATTTTCTCGCTTCCATTTTTCTTTTCTTAAACACTACAAAGATTCTTCATTTTCTTTTTACTTTATTTTTTTTCCTTTTTTTGAACAAAGATGTACCTTCGTTTTCTTCCCAAAACTAAAACATAAGGAACTGTGAGCGCTTCCATCGCAAGCCCTCCCTGCGGATACGACCCGTTATAGCCTTTGCTACAAACGGTAATTCGAATGAGCAATGTAATTTTACACACATATTCAGTGTTTGATCATCAGCACAAGGACTTAAACAGTTTACTCTGAACTCTTGCTCAATCCTTTTCCTCTTTTTGAACAGTAGTATATCGGGTGGCAGGTGATAAGTGATATCAAACAGTTGTCAGGTGATAACAAGCAGTAGTCAGGTGACAGCATTCAGGAGTCAGGTGTCAAGTAATGGCATGACAAGTAATAAGCAAAGTAGATATCACTATTGTATATAATGATACACGAAAATAGTACCGATACAAGGAATCAGTACAAATAAAGGAAATGGTACTGATAAAGGAGATCAGTACGAACATAGAAAAATAGTACCGATACAGGGGATATGTATGAATATAGGAAAATAATACAGTTTTAAAAAATAGTACAAATACAGGTTTCAAACTCTTCACAACTATCAAGAAAAGGATAATAGTTAAATTATCAAGCAGACAAGCGAAAAGCAAACAACATCCAAGCGAAGCAAAATAGTGCTGGGAATAAGATCAGCGAACAAAGTTTTATTACCAAAGTGCCGATGAAACTCAGAAATGACTCTGCTTTAGATCTGAGTCTAAAATCTAATCGAGTTTCGCTAGGCGTGTTTAGTGGTAAAATGATGAGTGCTCAGTTGCCTTTCCAGGCATAGCTAGAAAGTTTAGAAGACTTTACTAAACCTCAGAGAGGTTAAGTTAGGAGGCTGAGTATGTACCTGCAGGAGATGTTAGTACCACACATCACACATGCATATATGGTTAGCAGGCAAGAGAAACGACATGCGAGCGAACAATCAAGCGGAGCTAGATAAGCTGGAGTGAGGCTAGTGTGCAATGCTAGAAGCTATCACGCTCGGCGTAGTTACTGCTCGTGATGATGCCACGATAATGTATAGCTATCGCTCATGGTGTAACTACGCTCGAGCAGAATTAGCAAGAAAGTGTTGGGCGCTAGACTCGCCTCCCAGGCGGAGCATAAGAGCCTGAAAGCTTAACGCAGCCTGAAGGCTGGGTATAAACAGTACAGAGGCTGAACGACCACGAAAGTCAGCCACACATGGTATAAAAGCAGAATTAAAACAAATCACACGCATGGTATACGTACAGGAAATAAACTACCCTAGTATAAACATTCGTCACAGGCATATACATGTACAATCCTGAGCACTCGGCCACATACAAATACAATGGTATAACCCAATACAAAATATGAATGAAAATACAATCGAATATTGAATAAAATACATAGTGGACCCATCGAAGCGGGGAAACCCAAAGTGAGGTGAGGACACTCGCCTAAAAAGTCTTCGAAAATCCACCGTAAATTCAGAATCCTAGAAACTTAAGCACATGCACCAATTATATTAATATGTATATAATATTTCATGAGAGAGATAATTAGAGAGAGAGTTCTAGAGAGAGCTAGAAATAGAAAGAGTTCTAGAGAGATCTAGAGAGAAAGAGTTCTAGAGAGAGCTAGAGAGAAAAGAGAAAGAGAGAAAGAAACATAATTAGAGGGGGAGAGAGAGATAGATGAGAGAGAGAAGAGAGAAAGTTAAAGAAAGGGTGCGGCAGGGGAAAAGGAAAGAGAGAAAAGAGAGAAAAGAGAGAAAAGAGAGGGAGAGAGGAAATGAAATCAAGAGATAAAGAGAGGTTTGCAGGGAGGGGGGAGAGAGAGAAGAAAGAGAAAAAAGAAAAAAAAGAAAAAGAAAAAAGGAAGAAGAGAGGGGTGCCCCTGCTCACGCAAGCAGCCAGGGGTTGTGCCCTTGCCGCGCCTGGCCGCGGGTGCGTGGCCAATAGATGCCAGCTGGCCTCTGGCAGGCATAGGCAACCCAGGAGAGATGGGGAGAGGGTGGAGGGTGGAGTTGGTTTGGTGAATTTGGTGATGGAGTAAAGGGTGACGGAGGGTGAAATTGGAGGGAAATTGGTGAAATTGGAAGTGATGGAAGCAGGAAGAGGAGTATAGGAGTGGTTATGGGTGGATGAGGTGGCGGGAGTTGTAATGGTTGCAGTGGATTTGGAGAATTTGGAGGTGATTGTAATTTTAATGAAGAAGAAGATGGAGATGGTGTTGTTGGTATTGGAGATGAAGGAGAGGGGAAGAGTTAGAGGGATAGAGGGCGGCTGGAGTTGGGGCTTGCCTCCGGTCATGGTCGTCAGACAGGTTCCTAGAGGTGGTGGAGGAGACGTCGATGGCTGATGGAGAAGAAGAGAGAGAGAGAGAGAGATAGAGAGAGATTAAGAGAGAGTGAGAGTAAGATTTAAATAGAAAAGAGAAAGAAGAAAAATAAAAAAGGGGGACCAGGACCCTCGCGTCCAGGGACTGGGAGACTCGCATCAGGTCTGGACCCAAATGCGGGGCTGGAGTGAAGAGAGAAAGGGAGGAGAGAGAATAAGTGGGGGAGAAGCTATTTTTGGGGTGAAATTTGTGTGGTGGAGAAAGAGAGAGAAAAAAGGAAAAGAAAAAGAAAAGAAAAATAAAAGAATAAGTGGAGGAGAAAATTAGAAAAGATAAAAAGAAAAGAAAATTATCTCGGTAGAACTCTGAAATCTGGGAAAAGCCCAAAAATACCAGAAAAAAGTCCAAAAAATGAAGTAACTCGGAAAGATCTCCAAAAATTCTTTTAATAGAGAATATTATTTTAAGGTATATGGTGAAATTGGGTTCAAGAAATTTTATCCCATTTTCAAATTAAAAATCCTGAAATCTACAGGTGATACCGGTCAACACCAAAACCGGTCGAACTTCGAAAAATTTAGAAAAATCTCCAAAAATGCATTAAGGTAAAAAATGTGATTCTAAAAAATAATATGAAAGTGAATTTTAGAAATTCATCTCTTTTTGTAAATTAAAAATTCTGGAATCGACTAGTGATATTGGTCGACACCAAATCTGGTGAAATTTTGATAAAATTTCGAAAGATCCCTAAAAATGTATCTAGATAGAAAATACAATTTTAGAAAATAATGTGAAAGTAATTTCTAGAAATTCACTCTATTTGTAATTTAAAAATTAGAGAATCGATCAACGGCAATGATCGACACCGGCTTTGGAGATTTTGTAATTTAATTCAGAAAAATTCTAAAAAAAATCTGACTATCAGAAAGGTAAAATTCATCAGTACACTAGATCGGGTCCCTGGTTCAGACTCGGGTTGATTCTGAATCCAGGAATCTGGATCCAAATACCAAACGATGATATAAATAATCATAAAAAAATTAAATATGAGAGAAAATCAAAAGAATACGATCAAAAATCAGAATACATATCTAAGTATGTATTCCGGAACGGGGTGTTACAATTATATTCATGAAATGGTGAGTATATTTGATGTATTCTGTGCATGATTATATGAGACACGTGGGTGATACATGCTGCGAGTACATAAGATAAATTTATGCATAAATTATAAATAATTGAGTGAACATTTTAATGAATTCATAAACCATGTAATTTGCGACAGAGAATCAATTACTAGAGAAGTCAGACCGTCACAAAGACTATATAGATGATTGTGTTGATTATTCATTATGATATATTGCTTTTCCCTTGTTTCTTTTGTTCATCCTTACTTGTCGTACTTGTTGAAGAAAAACATGCTCCCTATTACTTGTGTTTTCTTTCCTTGATACTCTTTTGACTTTCTCTCGCTGAGCTTTTGAGCTCACTCCTCCAAGTTTTATATTTTTCAGGTTATGGTGAGGCTGAGGCCTTGCTTAAACTATGGACGCTTCATTCAGAATTCTTTTAAGAATGAAAATATTGTGTAATATTCATCGTAAAAGTTTCTTATCGTATATATCCATAACTTTATTCGATTTGTGTTATAAGTATGAGATTGTGGGATGCATTGGTGTAGAGATGAATTAATTTGTGATATTCATGATAAGATAGAAAATAGATAGTACTGCATTATTTTGTGGATGTTGAGAGAGGTACTTTCGAGCGTATTTTTATTGTGTTTTCATATAAGTAGGCGGTGTCAAGCCGAAATATTATTATAATTACATCAGTGATTGCTGAGTTTGGTTTATATAATTGGATTGAGATAAGCCGTGTAGGCTGATGTAGATATATATTGTATTTGGGGCAGTGACAAAATATAGAGGAGATGTTACCGAAATTTTTAAGAAATTTGAGATGATTATGATAATCTGTTACAGTAGTTGATTAATAAGGATGTTTTTGCTAGTTGAGATTATTTTTTATATAATTAAGAATTTGTGAATGATTAAGATAATGAAATTTGAGACTGTTACAGAAAGAGAGGTTTGGGATTTGGAGCGACAAAATTGTGCCCAAAATAATGAGAGAGGGAAGGGCAATGAGTTATCTTCTGTGGTGTGCGTCTCCAAGCCTTACACTAATGTCAATGCGTGTATCAAATCTAAGCCTATGAGCATTGAGTCAGATCAAGGCAAGTTTTTTGAAACAGAATGCCTTGTAGATTAAGAAAAAGACACATAACTTTATCGGGTTATATAGAGAAAATTAAAGTTGCACAGAAAATAGTAGGGACTCTGTAAACATTGTTTCAGATGGTGAAACTTGAAAAGTATCTATCATCAATACAGACATAGTACAAGGAAAGGGGATGATTATGATGTAGGAAGAGGAGAGGAAGTCGAGGAAGTCGACGATGACAAGGATCCAGAGATTTAGTAACAGCAGCAGCACGGTCGACCGGCCCGGTCGACCGTTGTCCACCAACGTGCACAAGACTGTAGCGGTCGACCGCCCGATCGACCGCAGAAGCAGAGCGGTCGACCGCCCGGTCGACCGACTGAAAGTGCCTAACTCTCAGTTAGGCACGGTCGACCGGCACGGTCGACCGGCACGGTCGTCCGGTGCCCTGGGTCGACCGACCGGTCGACCGACAGACGGGTTCGGGCTATTTCGGGAAATTTGCTGAATTAGAATTCAGCCCAAATTGGAAACTGATTCCTAAGGTTTACTAGGGTATATTAGAGAGGCAGAGTTCTCTTCATTATGTAATGCTTGAATACTTGTATTGATTCTTAAATCAATAGAAAATCTCTCTTCCTTGCCCCGAGGACGTAGGTGAAATTGGCCGAACCTCGTTAAATCTGGTATTTGTGTTCTTCTCATTGATTGTTTGTTATTTGCTGTTGGTGGTACTGCTATTTTGCATCTGGAATTTAGGGTTTCCTCTACGTGGTTGTTGTTTCGGTGCACAACATATGAAACTGACACATATAAATTTCTGAAGCAGATACATCCTACTATGGCTGAGAATATTTCTCGCAGGAGCGAATCTTACACTCAAATAGGTTTGGATGCTCTGAGAAATGAAGTCATCAAAATAATGGGACTGAAGTATTGACTTGGAAGAGAAAGAGTCCAGTTCTGCTAGAAACATATCAAAAACAATGGTCTGTCAAGAAGGCCAATGAGTACTTTTAAGAAAAACATAGGGTTACAACTGATAAATTAAAATCTAGACAAGAAACTAAACTGTTCAACAGCTGGTATTAGTGCTGGTTCTTGTTCTAATGATGGCAAACCTGATATCAGAATTAATGAGTCAGACAATCAATAGAAAAATCAAAGTAATTGATCCGTGTAAAGTAAGCACAACTGAAATTTATGGCGATGTTGATTTTGTCTCTTTGCTAAAAGAATCTTTTGCAGACAGAGTGGTACTAGGAATGCAAAGTCTTCAATAAGGATTGATGATGAAGTCTTGGGACTAAGTGCTCTGAATTTGCCACAAGATATTTCCACTGCGATATTAGGAAAACTCTCTAGTGCCAATATTCTTACGCACACTTAAATTTTTAAATTTTTGATGATTTTGTTAGAGATAAAACGATGTATCTAGGTGGAAATTGTAGGAAATTAAACATCTATAATGCGGATTAAATTGAAACCATGGATCAAGAATCAATAAAGCATCTCAAGAAATAGATAAAAACCCTAATTATGTAATACTGTAAATCACCATACCTGAAGCCATTGGTGAAGATTGGATGAAAGTTGGAGAAGACCTTGATTCCTTGTTCTTGAATCTGCAAACCCTAATTGCAATGGATCCTCTTTTCTCTGCTCCTTTTCCTTTCTCAAAACTCTCTTTCTTTTCTGATGGAGATACTCACGATAAAAATGAGCGTAAGTTTTGATTTCTTTACAGGAGGAGAAAAGTGGGTCGCACATTTGCAATTAGACCCCTTGAAATAAAGCCTTTCCATCATGGCCCCTTTATATTTCAAGGGACCAAATAAACTATATAAATGTGACTTTAATATGGGCATCTTTAATATCAGTTAACTTTAATAGGAATCCAATGCAAATAACCAAGGTTAAGTGGGCCACCTTCACATGAGATTAACATTCTCCCACTTGGGCCACTAACCAATTAGGTTAATACTTTAGAAAACAAAATAAAAGAAAAGACTCATTTTCAAAATCATTTTGACTCCATTGGATTCCATACTGAAAAACCTTTGACACGTGCACGAATTTTAAAAACAACAACTGATAAGCCCAAATATGTAAAACTGTAATACTGCAATTAGCTTGGACCACCAATGCGAGTCATAGCGGTTATACAACATCCACGTCATACTCCCTTCTATGTATCACAACATTGATAACCCTTATTAATTGAGTCCATAACCAAAATGACCCCTGTAATTGTCTTGTAAAGACATTTCCTGTTTAACAAACATCCAAACATAATATGCGCACACATAATTGGATAACAGGAAACACAAAAACAAACTTTTATTTGTACAATAATGTCAATTACATAAGTACCAAATACACATTTACAGATTGCCCAAAAGACCCATTCTTACAACATGTTCCTTGAATGTCTTTGGAGGCAATCCCTTTGTCATTGGATCAGCAACCATTAAAGTGGTACTTATACTTACAATTGACACCTTTTGTTTCTCAACTCTTTCTCTAACCACCAAGTACTTAAGTTCTATGTGTCTAGAACCATTAGAGTACTTACCATTCTTAGAGAAAAATACGGCTGTTGTATTGTCACAATATATCGTCAGCGGCCTGGCAATAGAGTCAACTACACCAAGTGCTGAGATAAAATTCCTTAACCATAATGCATGATTCGAGGCTTCAAAACATGCTATAAACTCAGCCTCCATCGTGGATGAAGCAATAATGGACTGCTTCACACTCTTCCACGAGATTGCCCTACCTGCTAGCAAGAAAATGAAGCCTAAAGTAGACTTCCTGCTATCTGGGCAACCACCAAAATCTGAGTCTGAATAGCCGATCACCTCCAACTGATCAGATCTCCTATATGTGAGCATATGGTCCTTCGTCCCTTGAAGATACCGCATAACCTTCTTAGCTAACTTCCAGTGCTCCATTCCTGGATTGCTCTGGTATCTTCCTAACATCCCAACAGCAAAGCTGATATCCGGCCTGGTACAAGTGCTTGCATACATCAAGCTCCCAACAGCTGATGCATACGGAACTGTCTGCATTTGACCCTTTTCTAAGTCATTTCTGGGACACTGGCTACCACTTAATCTGTAACCCTTCTGAATGGGTGCAGGACTTATTGAACACATTTCCATATGGAATCTTTCCAAGACTCGGTTGATATATCCTTTCTGAGACAATCCTAGCAATCCTCGAGATCTATCCCTGAAGATCTCTATGCCAATAACATAATTTGCCTCACCCATATCAACCATCTGAAAGTTCTTGGTTAGATAACTTTTAGTTTCATACAGCAAACCAAGATCACTACTGGCTAATAAGATGTCATCTACATACAGAACCAAGAAAATAAACTTGCTCCCACTGATCTTTAGATATATACACTGATCAACAGTGTTTTCTGTAAATCCAAAAGAGGTAATGGTATCATTAAACTTTATATACCATTGCCTGGAAGCTTGTTTAAGTCCATATATAGATTTCTTTAATTTACAAGCCAAGTGTTCTTGTTCTTTAATTGCGAACCCTTCAGGTTGCTCCATGTAGATATCCTCATCCAAATCTCCATTAAGAAAAGCAGTTTTCACATCCATTTGATGTAACTCCAAATCATAATGAGCTACAAGTGCCATAATGATTCTAAGAGAATCCTTCTTTGATACTGGAGAGAAGGTCTCTGTATAGTCAATGCCTTCTTTCTGAGTGAAACCTTTGGCCACAAGTCTAGCCTTATATCGTTCGACATTGCCTTTAGAGTCGCGCTTGGTCTTAAAGACCCATTTACACCCGACTTTCTTACTGTTATAAGGCAACTCAACGAGATCCCAGACTTGATTTTGGTCCATAGACTTCAACTCATCTTTCATAGCATCAACCCATTTACTAGAATCATTGCATTCTATGGCTTGTGAAAATGAAACTGGATCTTTATTAATCCCAATATCATAGTCAGATTCCTGTAGATACACCACATAGTCATCTGAAATGGCAGATCTTCTTTCCCTTTGAGATCTTCTCAAAGCTGCCGGTTGTGGTGGTTCTACTATATTTTCAATGGGAATATCCTCATGGAGTGGTGAACCAACATTAACTTGTTGTTCTGGAATCTCAACTTGATGATCAAGCTGAGGTACAACAATCTCTCTTGAAGGAAAAGGTATTGGGATATTTACCCTTACCACTTCAAGATCTACCTTTCTTGGTTCAGCACTCCCACTAATTTCACCATTTTCCAGGAATCTGGCATTACCAGTTTCAACTATTCTTGTACTATGGTTAGGACAATAAAATTTGTATCCCTTAGACTTATCTGGATAACCAATGAAATACCCAGATATTGTTTTTAAGTCTAATTTCTTTTCTTGTGGATTATATATTCTAGCCTCTGCTGGACAACCCCAGACATGTAAATGTCTTAAACTAGGTTTCCTACCAGTCCACAACTCAAAAGGAGTTGTTGGGACAGCCTTACTAGGAACCCTGTTCAAGATATACATAGCATTCTTTAAGGCTTCATTCCACAATGAATTGGGTACATTTGAGAAGCTCAACATGCTCCTAACCATATCCATAAGAGTTCTATTCCGCCTTTCAGCAACACCGTTCTGCTGAGGCGTACCTGGCATTGTGTATTGAGCACAAATGCCACGCTTTTCTAGAAATTTGGCAAATGGACCAGGATGTTGTCCTGACTCATCATATCTACCATAAAATTCACCACCTCTATCTGATCTAATGATTTTAACCTTTCTATCTAATTGTCTCTCGACTTCTGTAATGAACACCTCTAGGATGTCAACAGCCTGAGACTTTTCATTAATTAGATAAACATAACCATAACGTGATAGATCATCTATAAAGGTAATGAAATACCTCTCTCCAGTAAAACATGGAATGGAGAGTGGTCCGCATATATCTGTATGAATTATTTCAAGGAGTTCTTTACTTCTTGTGGCACCTTTCTTAATGTGTTTGGTTTGTTTTCCTTTAATACAATCCACACACACATCAAAATCAGTGAAGTCTAGGTTATCCAAAATCCCAGTCTTCACTAATCTTATTATTCTATCCCTGGAGATATGCCCCAGTCGTCTATGCCACAAGATTAAGGATTTTTCATTTATTAAGCCACGTTTTATACCAACATTCGAATGCAGAGATAATAAAGATTGTGCAAACTCATCATTCAATGAAATTTTATATAAACCATCACATAAAATTCCATGTCCAACCGGAATTGAATTATACACTAAAGAGAGTTTTCCACAACAAAACAAAACAGAATATCCAAAAACATCTAATTTGGATAATGACATTAAGTTTCTTGAAATTGAAGGTACATAAAAAGTATCCTCAAGATCCATCTGATGTCCCGTCTCTAAGATCAGTCGATAAACACCAACATATTCGACCTCCACTTTGAGACGGTTCCCCATAAAGACGAATCTCTCACTTTCCTTCGGTTTCCGGGTTGTAAGGAATCCCTGCATTGAATTAGTTATGTGAGTTGTGGCTCCAGAGTCTATCCACCAAGTATTAGAAGGAACTTCAGCAAGATTTGATTCATAACATACAAAAGAAAGATATGTACCTTTCTTTTCGAACCAAGCTTTCCTCTTGTTGCAGTCCTTCTTCACATGTCCTTTTCTGCCACAGAAGTAGCATTTGACAGTGAAAGCTTTTCTATGACCTTGGCTACTTTCCCCATGGTCATTTCCTTTATTTGATGGAAATCTCTTACCTCTTCCATATTTACTTTTCTTATGGATACCCCTTGAAGTTACTGCCAACACTGAGTGCTGTCCTTCTTGCCTCAGTCTCACCTCCTCTTGAACACACATACCAGTTAGCTCATTTAAGTTCCACTTATCCTTATGAGTATTGTAGTGGATCTTGAATGGCCCAAACTGTGAAGGAAGTGAGTTGAGGATAAATTGAACTAAGAAGGACTCATCAACCTTCATACCCAGTGATCCTAGCTTAGCAGCCTTATCTGACATGTTTAGAATGTGTTGCTGAACTCCTCTATTACCATCATATTTCATGGTGGTAAGTTCAGCCATTAAGGTACCAGCTAATGACTTATCTGCTGACTTAAATCGATTTTTGACAGCAGTTAACAGTTCAGATGCTTTAGTTGTAGGAGGGAGTGAAGTCTTGATGTTATTAGTTATGGTCATCTTAATGAACATTAGACTGAGCCTATTAGACCTTTCCCAAGCTTTTGCATGGCTGACCTGTTCTGCTGTACTCTCAGCAGTTACTTCATCAGGTTTGTCAACTATTAAGGCCATGTCTAGGTCTAGGACACCCAGTGTAAACTGTACATGTTCAAACCATTCTGAGAAGTTTGTACCGTCCAAGGCTGGAATGCTAGTGGCATGAGTGTGGAGGGAAGTAGGGACGTTCACTGAAACATAATAGGACAAGCTCACATTAATGCCTCGAATCAATACAAGTTTTAAATTTAATTAAGATGAACTATTGATATCACTTTGATTTCTCCTTTGGGCGAAACCTAAGCATATCTAGTGTTCACTCTTTAGGTGAGAACTTTTATCACCTATGTAGGTCTAATATAATTTATGTCACTTAGTTAGTAAGTCATGTTACCTTTGGGTATCCAATTCCACACCACCAAGTTACATAAATTATACTACCCTATCCGGTTCATAATTATTTGAAAGAGACTTTCCTTTGGGCCAGTCTCAATCTCCTAATTAGAACCGCCATCGAGAATATTATTGTCTTTAATGTCACTTGCATTGACAAGTCTTTTATGTAGTTATATATTCATAAGATTTACTAACCTAGGTCACTTTGGCAACTACTAAATCAATAAGCCTTATGAATACAAAACTAACCAATAATATTCTCTAATCCTTTTATTTGTGTAATGCCATAATACTACAATACATTACTTGACCAAACATCAATCAATATTAACACAATAGCTTAAATGTGTTAACAAACATTAATGATTGAATTAAGTAACAATTAGTCGACTACATGAAAGGACTAGTCGACTTGGGTCAAGACAAGTCGACTACAGATTAGGTCTAGTCGACTACAACAAAAGGAAATTAGTCGACTATACCCAAATTATTAGTCGACTATTAACTTTATAAGTCGACTTGACATTTAATTAGTCGACTCCTGTGGGAAGACAAACTTTCGGTTGAAAATTAGTCGACTTGACAAAAATGGTTAGTCGACTATACACTTTACTAGTCGACTAATCAATAGTTATAAGTCGACTCCTAAATCCAACAGAGAGTCGGGTAACTTTCTGGATGGACTATTAGTCGACTAATCAATAACTATAGTCGACTAATACTCCACGAAACAGTTACCGAAGAGCAGTTCCATATTATCACCCGATTCCAAAATTTTAGGGAAAAATCGGGAAAATTAGGAAAAATTAGGGTTTCTAAAATCCTAAATTTTGATCCCTATTAATTGCATAATTAGAGGAATATGAACATGATATTAGGGCTATTAAATCCTCTACAAATTGCACAATTAAAATGATCAAAAATTGAATCGTTAATCAAAAACCCTAACTTTTCATAATTCCTAAATCCAAGATGTATTGATTCTTTAATCATGGCTCTGATACCAAATGTAGGAAATTAAACATCTATAATGCGGATTAAATTGAAACCATGGATCAAGAATCAATAAAGCATCTCAAGAAATAGATAAAAACCCTAATTATGTAATACTGTAAATCACCATACCTGAAGCCATTGGTGAAGATTGGATGAAGGTTGGAGAAGACCTTGATTCCTTGTTCTTGAATCTGCAAACCCTAATTGTAATGGATCCTCTTTTCTCTGCTCCTTTTCCTTTCTCAAAACTCTCTATCTTTTCTGATGGAGATACTCACGATAAAAATGAGCGTAAGTTTTGATTTCTTTACAGGAGGAGAAAAGTGGGTCGCACATTTGCAATTAGACCCCTTGAAATAAAGCCTTTCTATCATGGCCCCTTTATATTTCAAGTGACCAAATAAACTATATAAATGTGACTTTAATATGGGCATCTTTAATATCAGTTAACTTTAATAGGAATCCAATGCAAATAACCAAGGTTAAGTGGGCCACCTTCACATGAGATTAACAGAAATTTGCTTGGCACCATAAATGCGAAAAATACTTGTTTCAAAACTATTAAAATAAAAAATTTGAATATTGAGAGAACATCCGGTGCCATTGGATAACAGGTCCTCTGCCAAACCTGTGTTGGAAGATGAGGCCAAAGCTAAACAGTTTCCTGTGAGAATGGCTTGAACACAGGAATACTGTAGGAAATAGATAATCTTGCTTACTGTGGCAGTTGAAGACCACATATTTCACTGAGCCTGGATGGAGGAAAGCTGACAGTTTGATTCAAATGCCACATCACTTTCTAGTGGTAGTTAACCCTACCACTATATGTTATTGTCATGAATTAATTTCTTGACAGTGAGATGCTGCTAGAGTTCTTTGGTCTTTTTCTATTAATTATAGATACGTATATTGTTAAAATTTCATTCATATTTCGGGGTCGACAACTCCGAATTAAGCTTTAAAAGCCAAAAAAAAACAAAAAAAAACAAAAATCCTGAGTTTCATTCTTGATCCGGCCTAAACCAAGCTTTGGAACTAAAAAAAAAATGACCTTCCTTCTTGATTCAGGATTAACAACCCAAGTTTTGAAAGCTCAAAATAAAAAAAAAAAGAAAACACGAGATTGATTCTTGGTCCGAGATTGTCAGCCATTAAAGATAGGAGACCGCCACACTGATTGACGTGACGACGAGCTGCTCTGTCCGAAGTCGATTTTTGAAAATAAATTTAAAAGAGATCTGTTTTTAAAATTTGAAAAAATAATTTATTAAAAAAATTGCCCTTATCCAAATCACATTAAAAATTATTAATATAATTTTTTTAAAAAAATTTAAAATTCTAAAATCAGAATTCCACACCCTCCAAACCAACCCCACAAAAACCAGCCCCCTCTTCCCCACAAGCGGGAGGCGCGCGGGCCTCTCACAACTAATGCGGTATGACATCACATGAAAAGGACACGGTGACGTCACCAGCGGCCCGAGGGACCCATCCATCACGGTCGCATTCATTCCCAGCCTCTACCGTAAATAATAAATAATTTAGCTCAACAGACAGTACGCGTCGTTGTCCTCCCCTGTTACCTCACTTTCTCTCTCTTCCAATCACGTGCTCACGGTCTCCCCCTCCCCTTTCCCACTTCTTTTCCGCGCTACAGAGCTCTGCCCACTGTAAGTTTAAAAAAAGGGGGAAAAAAAATTTCAAGAATCTAAGAACCCCTAACATCAATATTATTATATTCACAAAACAAAAAAAAAAGTTCAAATAATGGTAAGGCTGATGGACGTTGCACACAACAAGAGCCCAAGGAGGAGAGTTCACTGCAACTGCATGGCCGGGAAGGAGAAAGAGAAGGAGAAGAAACCACGTTGGTCTACATCTCCAACTCCATGAGAGTTCGGACCAGAAACTCACCAGCTGGGACTCTGATGTCGCCGAAAAAAATGGACAAGTATTGTGATCCAGTGATCGAGTCGGTGCCGAAAGAATCCAACAGTACTGAGATTAGCACCAGCAATGCGAAGCAAGGAGAAGATGAAGTGGTTGGAGTCGAGATGTATGAGAGCACTGTGAACCCTTTTGATATGTTAGAGGATTTTCCGAGGTTCATTTTGTCATCTCTGATTTATGACCCACACGGCGGCTCCATACCGAGGAGCATTATGAGGGTTGTATATATGCTTACCCATTACTCTATTGATTTCTTGATAATTAGTGGGAATATTTGGAGTATATTTGTTAATTTCTCGCTCTCTTGGGATTCTTTTTTTTTTTTTTTTTTTTTTTTTTTTACTTTCATCTTTCAGTATTAGCTTAAGAGACTATAGTGGAAAAACAAGGCATCTCCACTAATGAGTGGAAATTCTTGATTCAATAATTTTAATTTTCTAGTCCAAACTATTAACATAGTTAGATAAAATGTTGAAAAAAAAACAGTGAAAAGAGACTGTCGGCTCTTGATGTGCCATCTAGTCAAGAACACTGTTTGGCGCAAATTCAACTGCATTAAAAATAATTGGGATAAGATTTGGATGGACAATTCCATTGTACCCAAAAAAAATAGAAATTTTTGAGAAAGATATAAGAGAGAAATTTAGGGTAGAGCCATGCATATAACAACAAAAGAGTGCGACTTTTCTCACCAAGGACTCCGTAGAGGAGTCTCCTCCGTGTAGAGGCGAAATCAGGATTATTCTTGGAGAGGGGCGGTCAAAAAGTCATTAAAATAAAATATTTAAATACATATTATTGAAAAAGGTTGTTGAAGTCTCTTGATGTCATTATTTATTTATGCGTTTTTAATTTAATCTAAATTGAAAAAAATCATATCTTAGAATAACATAGAGCTAAAGTAGAATTTACATTAAATATTAAAAATTCAAAAATCAAATAGCTTCCGTTTTTTGAATTTACACATGCTTATTAAACCTCTCTGTACCAATCATTCCTAATACATTGCACTGCAACAAAAATGAGTTTCCAAGACAATTTAAAATTGTCGTTAAACAGTAACGATAGTGGATCAAAAAACATCATCTATCCAACGAAGTTGTAACTTGAGAGGCAACAAAGGTAATTTAAAATTTCCATGAAAATATCTCATCTTTTTTTAAAAAAATAATTTAAACGTGATCTCTTTTTCGTTCTCCTTGTCCGTTCCCATCGGGATTCTTTTGTCTTTTTCGTGATCCCCTCGTCCTCCTCTTCTATCCCATGTGGCCATCCCTGAGTCTTCCTCGACCAAAATTAGAAGATGAAGAAGAATAAAAAAAAAACAGAGAAAATAAAATTATAGAAAGAGAGCAAGTACATGAGAAAATAAAAATATAGAAAAAGAATTGGAGTATAAGTAAACCTTTACATTTCTTCATCAGTAAACTTGATTATAGACCTTTCCTTCGCAATTAAAAACTTAAAAAAAGAGTACACCTTTACAGGGAAAAAATCATAGTCGAATACATGATTCGATCAACATGGTCTATTTGATTCTCTGCTCAAAAAATATTCAACAAATCTAGTGAAGGAAATTAATAAACAAATCTTGGACCTGCAGCAGAACAAAAAGGAAAGAAAAATCATATCTACATAAATAACTTTAAAAAAAACAAAAAAAGAAAACAAAAGTAAACAAAAAAGGACATATCACAATATAATTTGATGATTTAGGTCTTCAATTCAAATATGTGGAAGGTTGAGTAAGATGGGAATGAAAGAGAAAAAAATGACGAAGGAAAAGATATCTGCAAAGAGGCTATAAAAAGAGATCAAAGGCGTTCCTTAGTTTCTAATATTTGGTGAGAAAAAGCTGCTGAACTGAAGAGGAGAGATCGAGAGAGGAATCGAGATCTGTTGTTCGTTGAAGAAGGCGAGATTTGTTGCTTGTTGAAACGAAGGATTGAGCTTTTTAACCATTTTTCTCACATTTTTGAAGCGGAGACATCGGGGGAGATGAAAAGATCAGATCCCGTGATTGAGAGAGACATAATAGTGTTCCTTTTTTCTCTCTTTAATTCTCTCTATCTTCCCCCGTTTTTCTACCCTCGATATCAGCAACCAAGCTGGCTCGGTTTAATTAAAAGCTTTTGCCACCATCATATCAAATCTTCCAATTCGATGACATATTGAAGTTCGCGAATTGGGCTTGGTGCACCGAGTTCTTTTACGCTGAATATGTTAATAATTGTTTAAAAATTCAAAAGTAAAATAGTTTTTACAGCGATTCTTCGACGTAAAATTAATATATTTCGACGGTTATATTAATAACTGTGTCATAAAAAATTTAAAGACAAAATTGTGTATTTTTTATCAAATTTAAAAATTATCACCGTCTGTTGATGCACGTCGATTACGATTCAAACCGACGTAAAATAAGCGACGTGAAAGTTCATTTCTGTTGTAATGTTCGCAGCATTCTATCACTATTATTTGGAATTTGTTACTTTCTATTATAGAATATCTAATTTGTGAACTAATTCCTTTCCCGATTTGTGACATTTTTGGGCTAATTTCTTTCCCAGTTTGTGAAATAAAACGACAACAATCTTGTTCGCTACTTTTTTTTTTTTTTTTGAGAGGGGGCGAAAGTTACTCTTAGAATCTGTTTGATTGTCACAGTTGGTCGTAATTCGTAAGTCGTAATTGATAAATTTTTTTACAGTTGTAAATGAGTTACATGCATGTAAGTTTTACGGTATTTGGTTGGTAATATAAAGTTGTAAGTGAGAAAATGTATTGTATTTTACGGTATTTGGTTGTCGTAATGTGTAAGTCATAATTGAAAAATTGACCATAAATTAACTATTTGGCGATTTAAAAAGTTTTAATATTGTAAATAAATAATAATATTGCTAAATATTAAAAAAATAATATTAACATAAAAATAATACAAATTTGTATCACCACAAAATTAACTGTAAGTGGACTGTAAGTGAGTAGTAATTGAGTTGCAAGTGAGTGGTAATTGAGTTGCGTAAGTCTTTTACGAATTACGATTCAAACAAATATCGTAAATGTAATTGAGTCGTAAGTCAGTTACGAATTACGACATTTTACAGCCAACCAAGAAGCCTCAATATGGAAATATCAAAATTTAGAGGTTGCCGGTCGCCCCTGCCCGCCTCACCTTGGGTCTGCCCATGAGTCAGTGACTTTCTGCACATTTGAATTAAATATCTTATGCATCTCAAACACTTTCTTTGGATTACGTGGGACAGGGTTTTCCAAGTTTTAAACCCCCTTCTCTCTCAAAAAAAAAAAAAAATTGTCTACATTAGCATTTGTTGCTAGTTTTAATTTGTATTTCATAAATATTTGTCCAAATTTCAGTCTAGTTTGCGTTCTCAATATTTATTCCTCAGGTTGATTCTTTATTTCAACTACATTTTTTTTTTATTATTTTCTCAATTCTTTCTAAAAGGTAATATTTATTTAATTTGATTATATATCTCTATGCTAAAAAGTTGAAGGAAACAGGCATTCGTTCTGCGCGCAGCCCCACTTTAGCTTATAAAAGATTTATTAACTAATTACAATCAGATTCTAACAAAATAATTAATTTTTTTATATTTCTAAATCTCAAATCAGATTAACAGTTTTTAAAAACTGAAATTTAAAAAGAATATGCAAAAAGAAGTTTTGAATTCAAAATATGTTGAGGAACCCCAATCAACAGAGACAGATACACCCAGAGTGTTGGCCCAAAGGCCATTAGCCCGATATTTTGATGATAACAAACCATATTTAGTTATGTGTTTAACAATCTTGTTTGAAAGAATTTCAGGTTTAAAACAAGTTGATTTGACGGCTCCACAATCAAGACTCACAATTTGGACGCCGCTAAAGATTTGCATTCCCAAGCCTAGCACGGTAGAAAAGCTTCGGGATCAAAACATTGAAGAAAAGAATTCAAGATTTATAATTTACTTTTATTTTTAGATATTTTGTTAAAATCTAGATGTAGAGGTAGAATATTTGGGATTGTCACTCACACACACTTAGTATTGCTTCATGGCTTCAAAAGAATTTTTATATCAGAATTTCTAACTTAGTTTTTAGAAATACCATGTTTTGGAAAAACCGTTTTTAGAAAATTATTTTATCAAAAAGGATTTTTACCAAAAATGATCTAACATGTTTGGGTGTTGATATATGATCACACTCTTAGTTTTATTAGGTCTAGAAGCTTATTTTCAAATCCTTAAACCAAAAATGTTTGAATCAAAATTTTCCTTTTCTTTCTTTCCAGACTCTGTTTAAACAGATCTGACAGAGTCCGATCGACCGACCCAGTCGACCGACGTGCACGGCTGTGCATGTGTGCACATCGGCCGACCGCTCGGGTCGACCGGGCACTTGTCATTGCTCTCTGTTTATTTCGGTCGACCGAGTCGGCCGACCGTTTTCCCCCAACAGTCAGAAATATGACCGTTGGCGGTCGACCGACCCGGTCGACCGGTAGCTGTCAGAAAGTCTGACAGACTCCAACAGCTCGATTTTCTAACAGATTTTGTTGGGATCTCACCCCAACGAATTTCTCTACCTGTTTACCCTGTCTTTCATCCACTATAAATAGTGGGTCATTTCAACATGATGAGACAAAAATTTGACAATTAATTTTTATAAGATTTACAAGTTTTCAAAAGCCTTTCATTTTAGAAAAGATTTTCATCAAAGTCAAAATTTCCAAAAACCTACTTGAAGCAAATCCCTCTACTTCACTCTAGTCATTTTTACACTTCACAATCCTAAGTACTATCTCTACATATTGGTTATAGGATTGTGCGAAGTGAGCTTTTTATGATCAAGTGTGATCAATTTTCTTCTTGAGCGAAGTTGTAGAGGCATCGGCCTCAAGCGAGCTAGTGTGCTCCAAGTGGTGTTGCGGCATCACAAGAGATAGGACAAGTGTGTCCTTGTATTGGAGATCCAGTGGGATCAACAATAGTGGAAATCCTTCAAGTGTGAAGGCGAAACGTAGAGCGTGGCTCGAACCTCGGAAACATATCCTCGTGTTTGCGTTTGCTCAAATTTCTCTAAACTCAATCTCTCTTTATTACTTGCTGTATGCGTCGGAAAAAAAAGAAAATCAAATTGCAAAATTCTTTTGATTGGATAGAAGATTACAACAGATCAGTCTTCCGATTACAAGGGAGGGAGGATGTTGAGTCTTGAATCCTCCCTTTGTTTAAGGCTGGGTTCTTCAAGTGGCGGTGGAGAGTGAATCTTGTTCTCCGTTGACCGGGTGACCGTCGTAACCTTCCAGGGATCTCCTCTTCGGATGGTAGATGGAGTAACTCAGCTCTGTCTACCAAAACTCTCAAAGAGAAGATAGGCAAAAAGCAACTTGAACACAGCAAGTTCTCTGAAGAGTTTAACTCTCTCTCTTCTCTCTCAGAAATCCTTTGGCCGAATTTTCCGACCCCTTCTTCATAGCGACGGGGCTATTTATAGGGGTTTCAGGGGCGTACGTGCCTCCTAAAAACACTCCATAATGGGGGCTAACCTTCCCCGTTATGTGAGCCGTGATTGGCCCCATAACCGGGACGGTTACAACTGAGACGCGGGTGTCAACCCACGCGCCTTGGTGCGGCTGAAACGCGGGTTTCGACCCTCGCGCCTTGGTGCGGTTGAGACGCGGGTTTCGACCCTCGCGCCTTGGTGCGGCTGAGACGCGGGTTTCGACCCTCGCGCCTTGGTGCTGCTGAGACGCGGCCAAAATTCTGCTTTTCAATGGCTTATCTTTTAGTGATTTTTAGACAGCCTACACTTGCCTTATTTATTGCTTTTATCTTGCAAGTTATTTAAATTGTGTTGTTTGTTTAAATAGATTTTAAATTCCGCATTATTGTCATATTTCATATAGCCATCACCTATTCACCCCCCTCTAGGTGATTTCAATTGGTATCAGAGCCTAACCCTACTATTTGGTTTAACCACCTTAGGGAGATCCTTGTATTTGGCTATATCATTTGTTGCATTCTTCATTTATTGTGCATCTTATTCATTACTCATGGCTTCAATTGATTTTTCTAGCATCAAGTCCCCACCCAAGTTTGATGGCTTGAACTTCCCTATTTGGAAGGTCAAGATGAACCTCTTCCTTAAGTCCATAGGAGTTAGGGTAGCTAGGGCCATAACCAAAGAATTTATAGAACCTCTCACCGATGAGAGATCATGGTCCGAGGACACCACCAAGGACTATGAGGCCAATGCTAGGGCTCAATATGCATTAACCCAAGCCCTTAATGAAGATGACCTCTCACGCATCATTAATTGTAAATCCGCATATGAAGTGTGGAATGTTTTAATTGTGACTCATGAGGGAACGTCACAAGTCAAGAGATCCAAAATTGACTTGCTTCGTTCTCAATATGAGAACTTTTACATGCTTGAGAATGAGAGCATTGATGACATGCTCACTCGTTTCATCAAAATAACAAATGCTTTATCTTCTTTAGGTGATGCGATCGATAATGACCAAAAGATAAGGAAGGTCATTAGAGCTCTTCCCAAAGTTTGGGAAGTCAAGGCAACCACCCTCAAAGAGCTCAACGATCGGGAGGAGATGGACTTCTCCGGCTTCATCGGAAATCTCAAGACCCATGAGATGGAGATGAAAGTTAGAGAAGAAAGGGAGGCGCCGAAGAAGAAAGCCCTCGCTTTCAAAGCCACTCCAACCAACCATGACGAGGAAGACTCATCGGAAGACTGCGATGAGGACTTTGCCATGCTCATCCGGAAGGTGGGCAAAATGTTCTATAAGAAAGGGAGGCAAAGCAACTTCCGAAGGGGGAAACCTCAAGGAAGATTCGAAAGGAAAAGAGAGGAGCCAGGTCCTTACTTTCATTGCAAGAAGATCGAACACCTCATTGCCGATTGCCCCGCTCTCCAAGCTACCACCTCCAAGAACGACCCAAAGAAGAAGAAAGCAATGGTGGCCACGTGGGACGATACGGAGTCGGAATCCGAGGAGGAGAACGACGCCGCACACATGTGCTTCATGGCACATGGTGATGATGCTTCTAAGGTAATTCTCGACAACTCCATAGAAGATGATGAATTGACTATGGATGAATTAGCTCAATTCTTTGAAGAACTCCAACATAGATATGAGATTTCGCAATCTCATAATAAGAAATTAAAAAGGGAAAATGATTCCTTAAAAGATAAAATTAATATTGTTGAAAAAGAGAAAAATGTTTTAGCTAATGCTTTTGAAAAATTAAAAATTGATTTTGATAAATATAAAATATCCACTAAAGGAAAAACTTCTATTTCTTCATGCAATAAAAATGATTTTATTGAAATTTAAAAACGGGTTGATGTTTTAGATTCAACTCTTAAAAAATGTGCATTTGACTTAAATAAATTTGCATCTAGGTTTCCCAAAGGAGTAACCCAAGGGAAACACACTCACCATCAACATACACGGAAACATGCATACACACACAAGCATGCATTCATGTATAGTAGTGGTAGGATTTATGTTTGCACACATTATGACCGCAAAGGCCATTTAGAAAAATTTTGTTATGCTAAGCTAAACATACCAAGTAAACATGTTTGGGTTCGCCCAAGTACTAACCATAAAGGACCCAAAAAGATATGGGTACCAAAAGACACACTCAATTTAGTTGAAACAGGTGGGTCTTCATCCTCCAAGACTTAGGGGGAGACAGTGCCCGGGTGGTGGATGCATCAAAGCTCAAAGATCACATCGCGCTTGCATCACTATCATGGAGGCACCTATTTTGGAGAATACCCTCGGTTTGGTAATTTCTCCATTTAAAAGTTTTATTTTTGTTTATATACATATGCATAGGATTGTTAGTTTACCTTTGTGTTATATTGATATGGGCTAGTGTAAACTTACACTTCCATCATGCTTGTGTATATGCTTTGTTCTAATTCATGTTATCTCGCTTTATGTCATATTTTTGTTGTGTCCACATGTCTAGTTTTGATCATATATCTATATACACATTTTGTCAAAAAAAAACTAAAATAAATATTTAGAATTCATATTTAATGCAAATACATTAGAGATGGCAATTGCGCACCTCAACTCATATTTAGAGAAATCTCGAGGATGAAGTTCAGAACCCTTCACCGGGTATTCGGCTTCAACATCTCTAAACCTTTGTTTTTATATGAAAAATAAAAATTAAAAATTTTTGTGTAAATCTTGTTTGATATTTATAACTAATAAAATTTAAATTGAAAATATTCTTCTTATTATTTTCAAACAATTTTAGATATTTTTTTGGGGTCGTTGCTGCTGACAGTTTTTGGGCAAGACCGGCCGACCGGAGTTGAGATCCGGCCGACCGACCTTGCCTGGAAGAATGTTTTTTATCCTTCTCTGTAGCCGGCCGACCGGTGCGGTCGACCGTTTCATCTGTCAGAGCTATTGGGTATTTTCGGCCGACCGCTGCGGTCGACCGTTTAGTCTGTCAGTGGCCTCGGGTATTTTCGGTCGACCGGGCGACGGGATTCTGTCATTTACCCACCCTATTTAAAGCCCGATCTCTCTCTTTTCTCTCATTTCTCACCGGCGGCTCTTCATTTCCCTCTCTCTAAGAAACCCTAATCACCTCATCCCACTTCAATCCATCACAAATCCTTGCCTAAAATTCTCAAATCTTTCCTGGATCGTCTCTTTCAGGCCCGATCTACGTACAATCTCAAAGATTTTCGGTTGTGGGTTCTTGATCTCTCTTCCCTCAAGGTAAAAAAAAATCTCATTTTTCTTTAGATCTTACTTTCCATCTTGTTGTTCATCCTAGTTTTGTCAAGATCTATCCATCACCTAGTCTAGATCAAGCCCTAATATTGTTTTTGACCTAGATCTTTCATTTTAACCTAAAAAAAATTATGCCTAAAAGATCTAGAGCCGTGAAGGAAAAATCAGTAGTCCCTTCTTCTTCATCCACTAGGACTAAACCTCCATTTGTCTCCGATCTAGCAGAAAATCAGTTTATCCTCCTTTCGAGAAGAACTATTATTTCTGGGAGATGTATTGTCCTTCAAGATTTTGAGCACCTCAATATCCCACAAATATTGAGGAACAATTCTTTAGATCAGTTCATGGCTATTAGAGAACCGGTGTATACCTCACTCATACCCTACTTTTACACTAATCTTGCTTATGAGGGAAACTGGGTTAGGTCTAGGGTTCTTGGAAGAGACATAGATATCTCTCTCCAAGATTTTGCTGAGCTTCTACATCTCTCCTGTGAGGGAGTTGATGTCTACTCCTTTGACCTACATGACTTCGAGTATCCAGCCGGTGAGTCTGCGCTCACCGCGTCAACTTTACTCCACGGGGATGACAACTCCGGCTTAGTGAGGAATGAGGAGGTGAATAAATTCACACTCACCGCTCAAGTCCTCGCTAAATTTGTATTCTATAACATTATGCCCAAATCTGGGAATACAGTCATGCCAGGGGTCCTGTTCCTTTGATTGTCTATTGTCTTCTGAAAGGCATTAAGATAAACATCCCCCGCTTCATAATTTCTCACATGACCTCCGATCACGTCCTTGTCCCCACAAGGCACTTGCCTTATGGGATGCTCATCTCGTATCTCCTAAAACAACTTGATTTCGATCTATCCTCTGAGATACCCACCGAACCCTCCGTGAACCTGAACAGCACTCTTTTGAAGAGGATGCAAGTTAGGATGCGTCATCCCGCTCCTGAGCAGCCTCCTATTCCTCCTGCTCTTGTTCCAGGGTCTTCATCTGTTCCAGGGTCTTCATCTATCCCAGGGATTTTCTCTGCTCCAGGGCCATCCATTCCTTCAGACCTTCAGTCCTTCATTTCTTCTGAGCTTCGTACTCAGTTTCAGGAGCATCAGTCTTGGGTGTCCGCTGAGATCCAGCAGCGAGTGACCCAGATTTCTGCGGAGCATGCAGCACATCACGAGGAGATGGACTCTCGCTATCAGGGACTTCGCAATGATATGTCCTATTTTGCTGATTCCATGCGATACATGGATTCGCATTTAGTGCACTCTTTGTGAAGTACAACATGCTTGGTCCAGACCCCACGCCATTTGCCCGACCGCTTCCTTCCTCCGGCCCACCATTTCCAGTTAGGGCCCCTTCTGCTTCTTCAGCACCACAGCCAGGTGTTGCAGCTATTGATCCAGAGGAGGAGGCTTCAGATGATGATGATGAGGATGTGGAGATGGCTGCAGGTGATGATGAGGACGACGATGATGAGGACGACGATGATGAGGAGTGACTCCCCTTTTGATGATGTCAAAAAGGGGGAGAGATATTCATGAGAGACTTCCTTGGGCTTGTATTTTGTATTTTGTGTGTTGGACATATTTTGGTATTTTGGACTTGTATTTGATGGTTGTGTGGACATGTGTTTTCTATATGTTTTTGTCTTGTATGAACATGTGTTCTTATTTGACATGAGTTATTTTTTCTGACATGGTTGTTTATTATTTGTGCCATTTACCCATGCCTGAGTATCTTCTTATTATATGCATGTGTTGAGGGGGAGCTTCACTTGAAGTCTCCACCCAAAATATTTGTAATAACTATGTATGTTTTGTCATCATTAAAAAGGGGGAGATTGTTGGCCCAAAAGCCATTAGCCCGATATTTTGATGATAACAAACCATATTTAGTTATGTGTTTAAACAATCTTGTTTGAAAGAATTTCAGGTTTAAAACAAGTTGATTTGACGGCTCCACAATCAAGACTCACAATTTGGACGCCGCTAAAGATTTGCATTCCCAAACCTAGCACGTAGAAAAGCTTCGGAATCAAAACATTGAAGAAAAGAATTCAAGATTTGTAATTTACTTTTATTTTTAGATATTTTGTCAAAACCTAGATGATAGAGGTAGAATATTTGGGATTGTCACTCACACACACTTAGTATTGCTTCATGGCTTCAAAAGAATTTTTATATCAGAATTTCTAACTTAGTTTTTAGAAATACCATGTTTTGGAAAAACCCTTTTTAGAAAATCATTTTATCAAAAGGATTTTTACCAAAAATGATCTAAAATGTTTGGGTGTTGATCTATGATCACACTCTTAGTTTTTATTAGGTCTAGAAGCTTATTTTCAAATCCTTAAACCAAAAATGTTTGAATCAAAATTTTCCTTTTCTTTCTTTCCAGACTCTGTTTAAACAGATCTGACAGAGTCCGATCGACCGACCCAGTTGACCGACGTGCACGGCTGTGCATGTGTGCACGTCGGCCGACCGCTCGGGTCGACGGGCACTTGTCAGTGCTCTCTGTTTATTTCAGTCGACCGAGTCGGCCGACCGTTTTCCCCCAACGGTCAGAAATATGACCGTTGGCGGTCGACCGACCCGGTCGACCGGTAGCTGTCAGAAAGTCTGACAGACTCCAACAGCTCTATTTTCTGACAGATTTTGTTGGAATCTCACCCCAACGAATTTCTCTAGCTGTTTACCTTGTCTTTCATCCACTATAAATAGTGGGTCATTTCAACATGATGAGACAACAATTTGACAATTAATTTTTACAAGATTTACAAGTTTTCAAAAGCCTTTCATTTTAGAAAAGATTTTCATCAAAGCCAAAATTTTCAAACACCTACTTGAAGCAAATCCCTCTACTTCACTCTAGTCATTTTGCACTTCACAATCCCAAGTACTATCTCTACATATTGGTTATAGGATTGTGCGAAGTGAGCTTTTTGTGATCAAGTGTGATCAATTTTCTTCTTGAGCGAAGTTGTAGAGGCATCGACCTCAAGCGAGCTAGTGTGCTCCAAGTGGTGTTGCGGCATCACGAGAGATAGGACAAGTGTGTCCTTGTATTGGAGATCCAGTGGGATCAACAATAGTGGAAATCCTTCAAGTGTGAAGGCGGGGACGTAGAGCGTGGCTCGAACCTCGAAAACATATCCTCGTGTTTGCGTTTGCTCAAATTTCTCTAAACTCAATCTCTCTTTATTACTTGCCTTATTTATTGCTTTTATCTTGCAAGTTATTTAAATTGTGTTGTTTGTTTAAATAGATTTTAAATTCCGCATTATTGTCATATTTCATATAGCCATCACCTATTCACCCCCTCTAGGTGATTTCACAGAGAAGTGCCCAAAAGACAAAAACAAATAAATAAGAGAGAAAGCCAAACACAATACTTAACGAGATTCGGCAACTTATCTACGTCCTCGGGGTAAGGGAGAGAGATCTTATTGATTCAATAATCAATTATATGTTGCAATTTATGGGGGCTCTACCCCTTTATTTATAGCCAGAAGGTCCCAGAGTTTTAGAAAACCTCAACTGGATTTTCTCTGGATCAGAAATAGAGTTCGAATTCTGATAGGACAAGTAGATCTGACTGTTGATCCGGTCGACCGACCCTTCCTTCGGTTGACCGAGCCCCAAAAGAAACCTGGGCTGTGCCAGTCGTCGGTCGACCCTTAACAGAAACTGGATCGTGCAGTCTATCTAGCGCTCGATCGACCAAATTGCTACTGTGCACCATACTATGCATGTCGATCGACCGGGCGTTGGATTGTAAAAAATAAGTTTAGTTTTTACCTATGTTAGTATGTTAGTAAAGCCCACCCCCACACTTATCTCATGCATTGTCCTCAATGTATGAATGAATGCATATATGCATGAAACAGAACAAGGAAGGCGGAAGTTACCTTAGGGTGGTGGTTCCGGAGGTGGTCTAATTGGTCCACGAAATGCGGCCCAATCAAGATAACAGATAATTTGGTGGAACCCACCAGAAACTTTCCTTACATAACCCACAAAAATATATGTATAATTATTTTTAAAATTTCCACCCCATCGAATTTCCAAATTTCATAATAAGTTTCAGAGTTAATTGTCTCAACCTCCTTGTCCCAAAATGGAGAATGAAAGGATGAAATTATTGACTTGGACATTATAGGTGCGGGAACGAATACCGACTCAGGGAAGATGCTCAAATCAAGTAAGGGCTCAGGAGTCGGGCTAGGTTCAAGAATTGGGTCCAAGTCAAGAAATTGAAACTCAAGTCCACAATTTTCTTCCCACGAATTTTCTTCTTATCTTGGCCTTTTATCCTCATCCTGCATGTGTTTAGGGTTAGATAGAAGTCTATCCTTCCCTAATCTCTGATATTTGCAACTTTCAGCCCTTGTATTTGCATTTTGACTCTTTGTATTTGCGCTTTTTCACCTGGGCTTCAAATATGGGCTTTTGGGCTTCATTGGGCTTTATTTATTGCTAAAATAACAATTCGAGGCCTGCACACAATAAATTACTAATTATTACTAAATGTGCAGAATTAAATGAATAAATATGAAAATGTGATGGTAAATATGATGATAAAAATGCACTTTTGACTACCAATCACACCCCCACACTTATCTTTTTGCTCGTCCTCGAGTAAAAACAAAGAAAAAGAAAAAGAAATGAAAAGTTAATCTAACCTAACTCACTTTCGTAGGAATCACGGTTGCACTTAGCACGTGCAACAAGCCGTTAAACCTCTAGGTTACCCTAGAGGACGAGTGTTGTCTCGTGAGGGTTTTCAGCGGATTGCACCCACAAAATCCATAAAAAGGAAAATATTTGAATTATTATTGAAGAGACTAAGTAGTCTATAAGTTTTAGGATCCTCATTTTTATTCATTCTTCAAACCTAGTCTTTATAAAGTCAATTGTTATTCATTTTAGGTAAGGATTAAAATTGAATTTCTAATATAGTCTTTTTCGTTACCAAAAGTCATACGCACCCTTGTGAATCTAGGAATTCCTTAACTTGGACTCTCATGCCTCTTTATCATCTAATTTTCTTTCGTGTAAGTATCAAGGCTTCTTGAGGCCCTCATACCTAACTAATTGACTATTAGATGTGTTAATATATTTATTATTATTATTATTATTTTTTTTTTTGGCATGTATAACTCATCTAATTCTCTTTCGTATAAGTATCAAGGCTTCTTGAGGCCCTAATACCTAACTAATTGATTATTAGATGTGTTAGTACATATAAGTAATTTTTCCTTAGTTCCCTCGGACTTTCTAATCCACCCATGTAGCGAACTTTAAAGTCGGTGACTCCCAAACCGGTCGGTCTTAGGGCACCAGGTGAGAAAACACCCCGCGGACTCAAATTCGAGTGAACTAGGCCACAAAACTAAGGTATTAATTTTTTTTTTTTTTTTTTTTTTGCATTCACCTTTAGGCGTGAATACTTATGCTTCTTGAGGCACATGTATCCAGCTTAATTAGTGATTTTTTTCTTTTTTTTCTTTTTATATATGAGGCACAAGGGTCTTTGTCTTAGAATCCTAGATATGCATTAGGTATGCAATATTCATTAAGGTAAAAATCAAGACTAATTATTTATTCAATTTCTCTCCTATACCTAAAATTTAAACAATTTATTTATTTTGACCAAGTTTTTAGAAATCCTAATCATGATTTTCCTAATCCTTAAAACTAACTTAGATTTCTTTCAAAAAATAAGTCAAAATATTTCCTTTTTATAACAATTTTTTTTTAAAATTTTTTTTTTATTAGCAATTTTTTTTTTTTTAGTTTTTACCTATGTTAGTATGTTAGTAAAGCCCACCCCCACACTTATCTCATGCATTGTCCTCAATGTATGAATGAATGCATATATGCATGAAACAGAACAAGGGAAGGCGGAAGTTACCTTAGGGTGGTGGTTCCGGAGGTGGTCTAATTGGTCCACGAAATGCGGCCCAATCAAGATAACAGATAATTTGGTGGAACCCACCAGAAACTTTCCTTACATAACCCACAAAAATATATGTATAATTATTTTAAAAATTTCCACCCCATCGAATTTCCAAATTTCATAATAAGTTTCAGAGTTAATTGTCTCAACCTCCTTGTCCCAAAATGGAGAATGAAAGGATGAAATTATTGACTTGGACATTATAGGTGCGGGAACGAATACCGACTCAGGGAAGATGCTCAAATCAAGTAAGGGCTCAGGAGTCGGGCTAGGTTCAAGAATTGGGTCCAAGTCAAGAAATTGAAACTCAAGTCCACAATCTTCTTCCCACAATGGAATGTGACCTAATATGGATGATATCTCTTTACTTCCAATATTAAGGAATTCTAGCTCATCGCCATACAATTCTTCAAAACTAAGGTCAACATCGTCCGTCAGAATTGTACAATCAATTTCAGAAGTAAAGAGATTGTGAGAATCTAGGTCAAGTTCAATATGATCATCTAAAATGGGTGATTCAATTTCATAATGAATTGGAATAGGATCCAATGTTGACTCGGGAAAAGTGAAATCAGGTGGAGACACTGGAGTCATTATTGGATCAGGAAATAAAATTGAATCATCAAGTGGAAGATCATGATCATATTCAAGCTCAAGTTCTAATTCAGGAAAGGAAAAACTTGCCAAGTTATCAAGAATTGGAGTTTCGGCAAGTTCACATGATGGTACTGAATTAGAATCTTGTTGTCCACAGCAACTTGGTTCGTCGGCTCTAAGTGAGTGGTCAATGAAAGCAGAAACGGCCGAACTGTGAGCATGTAAAGCTTGAACCATCAAATCTATGTCATGATCACGGGCTAATTGAGCCTCAGTCATGGCAGCTAGCATCTCTTTATAGTTGATAGGATCATCTTGTTCTGATTGGTCTTGAAAAGATGAAGTGTCATCATGATGAAATTGTGAGTCGGTGGACTCACGCATCATCCTATCTAAGATTGATGGTGATTGTTGCTTGGACTTATGCATACTTATCATTTCCCCAATAGATGGTAGTCTATTATGAATTGGTGGATCTAAGTATAAATCATTGAAAGAATGTGGACTAGATGGATATGGAGGACAATTTGGTTGAGAATTAGACTCGGGGGACTCGAAACCCCATGAACTCTGTGACGAGTTGAAATTATTATGAAAATTATAGTCATAAGATGGGGGGTGTGGGTTATATTCATTCGGATAAGACCATTCCGGCACACTAGATTGGTCAAAGTTAGGGTATGCCGGGTTGGTAATATCCGAATAATAGTTAGGGGTGTAATATGGATTAAAATTGGAATTATTCTTATATGCCATATCACACCAACACAAACACAACAAACAAAAAGAAAAATTCTAACCTAAGTTAGGGTAGACCTATGACCTAGACGACTCCTAACTGGTTAGACTGTCCACGGGAGGTAGGGTGTAGACTTTGACCACAAGTTAATCAGCCAGGTCGGGGCAAGAGTGGTGGGAGGTTTTCCGTCAAAGACGTTCCTTAATTAAATAACCACCACACTTCGGGCTTTCGGCCCTCAATCCCCTTCCTAGACACTGATTTGGCAGGAGTCAACTTCCAACACCGTTCCCCCTTAGGATAATCTCCTAATTGAGTCCGAGATGTCCCTAGGGCCAACGTCTACTAATTTTTAAGTTAGGCTTGGGTTAGTGAGTGCTCGGGATATGATTTTTGGGCTAAGGAAGGGTGATGAAATCCCCACCTTATCTTGTTAATGGGTTATGCCCTTAAGATGAATTAGTGCAAGTGTACAAGATAAATAGATAAGAATCACTCAAAGCAGAAAATCAACCAAGAGATGAATCCTATTCTACATGCAATGCGTACGTACCTTGCTCCTCCAGCACTCTTCAACAGTAAATAAAAATAATTGAAAAGACACGTGCCTAATATGCAAACGTCTAATCAAATTTTTATTTTTAACAACCAATAATTTACTGTTGAATTATTAGCAATTTACAGGTGTATCACAGAACAAAACAGAATATATCAATAAGCAGAATTTTAATTTACAGAGACCTGCAAAAAATTTCAGTGAGTAATTCACTGCAATTGCCGCGGATCCGCGGCTCTGGCCGCGTTTCCGCGGCAAAGTTGCAGGTCCTTGTGCTCTGCCTTCGAGGGCAGAGGCACAGGATAGCTATATGTCCACTGCTGCGATAAGTTTCTGTTTCCTGTTCTCCAAACCTGCAAACAGAAAAGAATAAAGAATTAGTTAAAAATTAAATTTTTTTATTTTAGAGATAACTTACCGTCCCTCCCCGGCAACGGCGCCAATTTGTTTGACTGATTTTTCCTGCACACAAAAATTAGAATATTAGATTAAGAATAGATCGTGCGAGGAATCAGTTCTAATCCGCGGTAGCAAGGCTATGCGGGTCGTGATCCTCAGGGAGGGACTGCGATGGAAGCGTTAAGCAAGTTTCTCTAAAAATTTATCTTTTTTAGTTATTTTGTTAGTCACGATGGTATTTACAATGGGTGGTATTTACAGTGAAGTGGAAAAGAAGAATTTAGGAAGATGTGGATCTAAACTAAAGGAAGAAAAGAAAGAAAGATTACCTCTTCAGTCTGCTTACCGTTTGAACCGTTGCGATGATTTACCTTTTCTTAGAAGGCGTACAAGCATGGCATATAGGATCGTCCGCCTTCTTAACTATGGAATAAAAAGCAACTATGAAGACCTGTTCATCGCCATAGGCCATCAAGGTTCCTTCTTCGGCTAGGTATTCTCGAAGCAGTTGGATCTCATGGTGGGCAAGACATTAGAGAAAGAAACAATGTCATAAACCAAAAATAGAAAAAACAATGATAGACAAAGATAGAGACACAATAAAACATAAAAATAACAAAACAAGCTTTGATTTGATTTAAACAATGGAGGAAAATTTACAACTTACACCGGCTGTCACCATCGGTAAAAGAGGATCCCTTCCTCCATGAATGCAACATCTCCTCTCAGCTTTCACAAAAAGAAAATAAAAATTTACAATGGAATCTAACCTAAAACCTAAAAACCCTAGCTTTGGCCCTTTGCTGGACGCTGGACACCCTTTGCGTTGCACTGCAGGTGATATTTATAGGTGCAGAAGGCTACAGAGTCCCGGACAAAACTGCCCACGAAAATTCGTATCTGGATAAGCTCAGAGTGCCGCGTTTCCGCGGCTTTTGCCGCGGATCCGCGGCACTTTGGTGATGTCTGGCCACGCGCTTTGGCGCGTGGCCTCTCCTAGTCCCTCCCTGAGGATCACGACCCGCATAGCCCTGCTACCGCGGATTAGAACTGAGACTTGCACATCTATTCTTAAAACTAACATATAATATTTTGTGTGCAGGAAAGAAGGTTACAATCCAATTGGCTGACCGATCCATAAAAATTCTCTCAATTTGTTTGACTGATTTTTCCTGCACACAAAATTAGAATATTAGATTAAGAATAGATCGTGCGAGGAATCAGTTCTAATCCGCGGTAGCAAGGCTATGCGGGTCGTGATCCTCAGGGAGGGACTGCGATGGAAGCGTTAAGCAAGTTTCTCTAAAAATTTATCTTTTTTAGTTATTTTGTTAGTCACGATGGTATTTACAATGGGTGGTATTTACAGTGAAGTGGAAAAGAAGAATTTAGGAAGATGTGGATCTAAACTAAAGGAAGAAAAGAAAGAAAGATTACCTCTTCAGTCTGCTTACCGTTTGAACCGTTGCGATGATTTACCTTTTCTTAGAAGGCGTACAAGCATGGCATATAGGATCGTCCGCCTTCTTAACTATGGAATAAAAGCAACTAGGGAATAAAAAGCAACTATGAAGACCTGTTCATCGCCATAGGCCATCAAGGTTCCTTCTTCGGCTAGGTATTCTCGAAGCAGTTGGATCTCATGGTGGGCAAGACATTAGAGAAAGAAACAATGTCATAAACCAAAAATAGAAAAAACAATGATAGACAAAGATAGAGACACAATAAACATAAAAATAACAAAACAAGCTTTGATTTGATTTAAACAATGGAGGAAAATTTACAACTTACACCGGCTGTCACCATCGGTACAAGAGGATCCCTTCCTCCATGAATGCAACATCTCCTCTCAGCTTTCACAAAAAGAAAATAAAAATTTACAATGGAATCTAACCTAAAACCTAAAAACCCTAGCTTTTGGCCCTTTGCTGGACGCTGGACACCCTTTGCGTTGCACTGCAGGTGATATTTATAGGTGCAGAAGGCTACAGAGTCCCGGACAAAACTGCCCACGAAAATTCGTATCTGGATAAGCTCAGAGTGCCGCGTTTCCGCGGCTTTTGCCGGGATCCGCGGCACTTTGGTGATGTCTGGCCACGCGCTTTGGCGCGTGGCCTCTCCTGGTCCGTCCCTGTGGGTTTCTGCTTCTGGAATTTTGATCCTGGCCTTTTAATCTGAATTTTCGAGATAACTTGGTAATCAAGTTACTCTTAATCCAGATTTCTTCAAATTTTCTTCCCACGAATTTTCTTCTTATCTTGGCCTTTTATCCTCATCCTGCATGTGTTTAGGGTTAGATAGAAGTCTATCCTTCCCTAATCTCTGATATTTGCAACTTTCAGCCCTTGTATTTGCATTTTGACTCTTTGTATTTGCGCTTTTTCACCTGGGCTTCAAATATGGGCTTTTGGGCTTCATTGGGCTTTATTTATTGCTAAAATAACAATTCGAGGCCTGCACACAATAAATTACTAATTATTACTAAATGTGCAGAATTAAATGAATAAATATGAAAATGTGATGGTAAATATGATGATAAAAATGCACTTTTGACTACCAATCAGCGGTCGATTGACCTTCTGTTCTGGCTACATATGGATTGCGTTCTCGCTCCTTTTGGACTCTGATCTCTGCACTATCTTTTCGATGAGTTAAAAAACTCTTCCAATAAGCTTTTATCTCCTCTTCCCTACAATTCTCCATCTCAGCGAAGATTTCTCAAATCTGAGCCGAACTCAACACAGTACATGTCGACTCGAAAGTGGCTGCACCTATGTGGCTGCCTATGTACCTTGCCCAAGGGATCAAGTCATCCGTAGTTCATCCAAACGAGCTCCATCGAGCTCAAGCAACTGGAAGGATATGGAGTATTATTGAACAAAACAGAGTACAGAGATTATAAAAAGTGTATATGATTGGTTTTAACTCTAAATCTTTGCAATTTAACCGCTATAGTAAGAGCTAAACGGGTCGAACCTCAGGGAGAGATGCGATGGAAGCTTTTCGGTAATATTGTCATCTTATTATCTTCTCTATTTAAATAACTTAGAAAAGAAAAGATGAATTGTATGTGAATAAAGAATCAAACTAAAAGAAAGTTTCACAGCTTACTAATAATCAGCCACCATACATGCTAATGCTATAGATAATTACTTCACTTCAAATCCTAAATATGATATTCTACCACAAAACCAAGTAAGATACATAGGATAGAAACTAGGTTAGATTTGAAATAACACCATCTAAGTTTTAACATTACAATATCAAGGTTGCCAATCAAGTATAAAGTAAAAAAAAATTATTAGAAAGTATTTAGCAAATCTTAACCCTATTTGAAATAACACTAATCAATGTTTAACATTAAAATATTAAGATTCTCATGAAGCATAGATTAAGAAAAACAGTTAAGAAATATTAGCAAATATTTGACCTAGTTGCTTATCTTAATGAGTCTTCAAGAATAAAAATTAAAGTAGGCATGCATATGACCTAATCTGGTTATCTGCTAGACATTAGATGTGATGGTGGTGATGTCTTAACAAGCAATGAGAAAATCTAGCTATTCATGGTAAACATGAAAAGTAAAAGAAAGCAAGAAAAAAAAGAAAAAACAAAAAATAAAGTAAATAACAAAAGAGATATGAAAAGAACGAAAGCACCTTGTATTGATCTGTCACCTCGAATTACAATGGTTTCTTCTTCTCACAAATCTTGAATTAGAAATAGAAGTAGAATCTAAAAATTACAAAAAAAATTTGAAAAAGAAACTAAAGAAAACTACTAAGTTATGATCTCTGATGTGAAGATGCTTGATAATGAGAGATTTCAGCTCTTTAAATAGGCCTCAAATCTAATCACAATAGGATACAAATTAGAAGGTTTCATAATTCAAAAGGGAATTCAGTCCTGCAGCAATTCAGCGTGTTATTTGCTGAATATGACTCATCAGACGGCTAAATTTGATAGAGTGATAAACTGAATTATAGTCCTTCAAGTCTTCTTTCTGTAGCATCTTGAATCATCGGATTTGAGTATTTATAGCAAACGTTATGATCTGAATACTAAAACGTATACAATCTGAATCTAAGTCTGAATTGATTTTGAACTCCATTTAATTTGAATTATCCTCCTTGTTTCTTGTAGAATTAGCTTTATCCCTTTCATCTTCTAGGACTTTAACTTCTGAATTTGCACTTGAATTTAAGAGATGAATATTAATCCTTTCCTCTTTTGAATTTAATTTAATTTAGAACCCAACTTTAGATAGGATTAGGGATAAAATGAAGTTTCTTGTACCTTTATCCTCTCATTTAAATAACTGCACACCATAATCAAAAAGAGGGTTAATATCATTAATTAATAAAGGAATGATCAAGAATATATGTGAAAAAGTGATGATAAAAATGCAATTTTGGAGTACAATTATACCCCCACACCTATCTTTTGATCGTCCTCGAGCAAAACCAAATGTTAGAAACTAATTTAATCTAACTTAACTCACTTTCGTAGGAATTACGATTGCACTTAGCACGTGCAATAAGCCGTTAAACCTCTAGGTTACCCTTGAGGATGAGTGTTGTCTCGTGAGGGTTTTCAGTAAATTACACCCACAAAATTCATAAAGAAAGAAAAACAAAATGTTAGTATTTTTGAAATACCATTTTGAAAGAGAGAAAATATTTGAAATATCTTTATAAAAATTAAGCAATTTATAAGTTTTAGGATTACTAAATTGATCATTCTTATACTAAGTCTTTATTCAAGTAGTTATTTATCAATTTAGGTTAGGATTCAAACTGAATTTCTCATCGTGTCTATTATCTTACCCTAAGTCATATGCATCTTTATGAACGTGAATTTTTTTACTTAGGATTGTTCAACTTCAACTTTCATGCCTTATACATTTATTACTTTTCTTTCTCTCTTTTTTTTTTAAGAAGTTCGAAGTATTACCACTTTGTTGCCCTTTAAGTACTTCTTTTTTTAAATATGTATAACTCATCTAATTTTCTTTTGTGTAAGTATAAAGGCCTCTTGAGGCCCTAATACCTAACTAGTTGATCATTAGATGTGTTGATACATATATGATATTTTTTAATTTTTTTTCAAACTTATCTAATTACCTTTCACGTAAGTACCAAGACTTTTAGGCCAAAGTACCTAATTAATCAATAATTAGATTTGTTCATTTTATATATTTTCCCTAAGACACAAGAGTCTTGGTTTTGAATCCTAAGTGTGTAAGTGTATAAAGCATGCATATTTCATCAAGGTAAAGATATCAAGACTAAATTACATTTTATAAAGCACGCATATTTCATCCAAGTAAAGATATCAAGACTAAATTACATTTTCAATTTTTCCTCCTAAACCTAAAAATAAAACAAATACTCTTATTTTGACCAAGTGTTAAGAAATCATAATTATGATTTTCCTATTCTTTAAAATTAACTTAATTGCTTACAGAAATAAATCAAAATATTATTTCCTTTTTCAAAAAGTTTTTTTTAAATTTTTTTTTGTTAGTATATACCTATGTTAGTATGTTAGTAAACCCTCCCCCACACCTATCTCATGCATTGTCCTCAATGTATGAATGAATGCATGTATGCATGAAAAAGAAGAAAGGGAAGGCAAAATGTGACCTCAAGGTGGTGGTTCCGGTGGTGTGGACGGATTGGGCCAAGTATTGCTACCCAATGTAAATCTTGTGGATCATCAAGAAACCAATCCGGTGTATATTGTTATTATCCCCCAAAATGTATAAGATCATGTACGACCCTAACATTGAAACTATCTCGGTCGTATGACCAATCTTGGAATGCCATCTCAGGTCATCATTGTTTACTCCTTGGTCTAACAATAGAATTTGACTTGATGAAGTGATTGATTTGGGCTTAAGAATGATAGGATTGGGAACCAATCCGGCTCGGGAAAATCAAATTTAGGTTCGAGAGTCGGGTTTGGTTCAAAAGTGGACTCCAAATTAAAGAACTTAAGTTCATATTCATGATCCATCAAATGAATGTGACTACCCAAAATAGATGATCAAATTTCATAATATACGGGCACTGGAATTAATGTTGGCTCGAAAATTGTGTCCAAACTGGGTAAAGACACTGGAGTCAATATAGATTCAAAGTTTAAAATTAGATCACAAAGTTGAGGATTGGGTTTACATTCACAATCAAGTTCAACCTCATTGAAGTTATAACTTGCTAATTTGCCCAAGGTTGGGATTGATCAAGTTCACGTTGGTGTGATGGAATTGAATTTTGATCAAGGTCTTCAAGACACCATGATTCGTCGATCTCATCAATAGGGCTGGGTGAATCAAAAATGGTCAAAGAGGTGTTAGGTAGAGTTTCATCAATCCTAACATTTTCAATGCTTTTCAAACGATTCAGTTGTGCTTCTAACCTATCAAGATAATGGATGTAATCATTTTGGTTTTGAATCATGTATGGATTTAGGGTTTGAGACCTTTGTATGGATCGTGGGTCTTCCACTTTATGAATTCATCACTCTAGATCTTCTAAGATTTTTATTTTCTTTTTCCAATCAAATTGTTCTTTTATAGGTTTGGAAAAATGGTATATGAAGATGGTTGTTGGAAAGGCGATTTTGTCCTATCAAATGAATTGTAACTAAATGAATTTAGATAGGCCATGGAGAATATATATATATTTTTTATAATTTTCAAACAAACAGAGAAGAATTTAGCTAGAAAAAATGCATACCGTTCCCTCTCTGGCAACGGCGCCAAAATTTGATTGCACAAAATAGAGTACAGAGAATATAAAAAGTGTATATGATTGGTTTTAACTCTGAATCTTTGCAATTTATCCGCTGTAGCAAGAGCTAAACGGGTCGAACCTCAGGGAGGGATGCGATGGAAGCTTTTCGATAATATTGTCTTTTTATTATCTTCTCTATTTAAATAACTTAGAAAAGAAAAGATGAATTGTATGTGAATAAAGAATCGAACTAAAGAAAAGTTTTACAGGTTACTAATAATCAACCACCATACATGCTAATGCTAGTTAGATAATTACTTCACTTCAAATCCTAAACATGATATTCTACCGCAAAACCAAGCAAGATACACAGGATAGAAACTAGGTTAGATTTGAAATAACACTATCCAATTTTAACGTTACAATATCAAGGTTGTCAATCAAGTATAAAGTAAGAAAAATAATTAGAAAGTATTTAGCAAATCTTAACCCTATTTGAAATAACACTAATCAACGTTTAACATTTAGAATATCAAGATTCTCATCAAGTATAGATTAAGAAAAACAGTTAAGAAGTATTAGCAAATAATTGACCTACTTGCTTATCTTAATGAGTCTTCAAGAATAAAAATTAGAGTAGGCATGCATATGATCTAATCTGGCTATCTACTAGACATTAGATGTGATGGTGGTGATGTCTTAGCAAGCCATGAGAAAAATCTAGCTACTCATGGTAAACATGACAAGTAAAAGAAAGTAAGAAATAAAAAAATAAGAAAAAGCAAAAAAATAAAGTAAATCACAAGAGATATATGAAAAGAATGAAAGCACATTGTATTAATCTGTCACCTCAAATTGCAATGGCTTCTGCTTCTCACAAATCTTGAAATAGAAATAGAAGTAGAATCTAAAAATTACAAAAGAAATTTGAAAGAGAAACTAAAGAAAACTCCTAAGTTATGATCTCTGATGTGAAAATGCTTGATAATGAGAGATTTTAGGTCTCTAATAGGTCTCAAATCTAATCACAATAGGATACAAATTAGAAGGTTTCATAATTCAATAGGGAATTCAGTCCTGTAGCAATTCGGTGTGTTATTTGCTGAATATGACTCATCAGACGGCTGATTTGACAGAGTGATAAACTGAAGAACTGTAGTCCTTCAAGTCTTATTTCCGTATCATCTGAATCATCAGATTTGAATATCTGTAGCAAAAGTTATGATCTGAATACTAAAACGCATACAGTCTGAATCCGAGTCTGAATTGATTTTGAACTCCATTTAATTTGAATTATCCTCCTTATTTCTTATAGAATTAGCTTTATCCCTTTCATCTTCTAGGACTTTATCTTCTAAATTTGAACTTGAATTTAAAAGATGAAGATTAATCCTTTCTTTTTTTGAATTCAATTTAATTTAGAACCCAACTTTGCTAGGATTAGGGATAAAATGAAGCTTCTTGTACCTTTATCCTCTCATTTAAATAACTGCACACCATAATCAAAAAAAGAGTTAATAACATTAATTAATAAAGGAATGATCAAGGATATATGTGTAAAAGTGATGATAAAAATGCAATTTTGGAGTACAATCAAGCATCTCATTATAGTGTGTAAATTTCACTCCCGAAAATACATTGGTAAGCATATCAGCGGGATTCTCCTTTGTGTGAAGTTTTAGTAACTCAATGTCACCTTCATCAAGAATCTCCTGAACAAAATGGAATCTGACATCAATGTGCTTCGCCCTTGCATGATACACTTGGTTTTTTGTCAAATAAATAGCATTCATGCTATCACAATTGATCTTCAATAGATCCTGTTCAATCACCAAGTCATCGAGCAACCCTTAAACCATATTGCTTTTTTCATAACCTCCGTCATGGCCATGTACTCGGCCTCTGTGGTAGACAATGCAATGGCAGACTGTAGAATAGAGCGCCAACTCATCGGTACTTAGGACAATGTAAACACATATCCTGTTATAGACTAGCATTTGTCGAGGTCTCATGTATAGTCAGAATCAACATATCCGACACACTCTTGCTTATTCGTAAAATCTTTTTCAAATACTAAACCAACGTCTATGGTACCTTTGATGTACTGTAGAACTCATTTTACTGCCTCCCAATGACCCCTCCTGGGATCATGCATATATCTGCTAATCATCGAGACAACTTGTGACAAATCAGGCCTTGTACACACCATTGCATACATTAAACTACGAACTGCGCTAGTATATGGCACGCGAGTCATATACTCACGTTCTTCAACAGTAGTAGGAGACATAGTGGCTTTTAACTTGAAATGAGGAGTTAATGGTATACTTACAGAGTTCATATCACCATTGATGTTGAACCTCTGAAATACCTTCTGCAAATACCCTTTTTGTATCAAGCTAATCTTGCCACTCCTTCGGTCTCGCTCAATCTCCGTGCCTAGCTCATTCTTCGCATCACCAAGATCCTTCATCTCGAACTCAGAAGATAAGTCTTTCTTTAATTTATCTATTACGGATCTGCTCTATGAAGCGATGAGCATATCGTCTACATACAACAGTAGATAGATGTACTCTCCACCTGGTAGCTTATTGTAATACACACATGGGTCATAATGGCTACGTGTGTACCTTTTACCACTTATGAAGCTGTCGAAACACTTGTACCACTGCCTAGGAGACCACTTTAATCCATTCAGTGATTTCTTTAGCTTGCATACCATATTCTCTTTTCCTGCAGTTTTGAACCCCCTCAGCTGAGACATATAGATCTCCTCTTCAAGATTGCCATGGAGAAAGGCGGTCTTCACATCGAGCCTGTCAAGTTCCAACTTATATTGTGTTACAAGCGCCAGCAAAATTCGAATCGACGAGTGCTTTATAACATGTGAGAATATCTTATTATAGTCAATCCCTTCTCTCTATGCTAAGCCTTTAGCTACCAATCTGGCTTTATAGCGTATAATATCATCTTTAAGAGATCCATGTTTCTTTATAAATACCCACTTACAGCCAGTTGCCTTTTTTCCTTTGGGCAACCCTCAGTTCCCAAGTGTCATTCTTGTACACAGAACTCATCTTTTCTACCATGATATCCTTCCATATCTTGGACTCTGAACTGATTTCAGCTTTCCTATATGTAGACGGGATTGCCTTTTCAATGACTGGAAGAGTATAGGCCACAATCATATCTGTAATGAGCCAACTAGTCTTCCGTGGATTTCTTCTGGTTCTTTTAACTAAAATGGATTCATGGACATCACCCATAACCTGTCCTTGATTCTCATCATCATCAGTATCCTGATCAGCTACATGATCACCACCTTGTGTCACCATGGGTGTGATCTCCAATGATACTAATCTTTCTAGAGACGATGAAGTAGCATCACTTTCAACCCGCTGTGATATCCTTTTGGTCTTTTCAATCTCCACATGCTGATAGATTATAGGCTTCAACATTGAAGCCTCATCAAACGTGACATCTCTGCTGAAGACAAACTTCTTTTCCTTAGGATCTCAAATCTTATAGCCTTTTACTCTTTTCTTGAATCCTACGAACACACCTTTCTTCGCTCTTGGGTCTAACTTATCTTTCTTAATATGGTAGTAGGCGGGACACCCAAATATCTTTAGCGAATTATAATCCTGAGCAGATTTCTCTGACCAAATTTTCAGAGGAGTTCTACCTCCAATTGTAGACAAAGGCAACATTTTAATGAGATAGCAAGCAAATACCAAAGCCTCAGCCCAAAAATTCTTTAATAATCCTGCATTGGATAACATACATCGGACCTTCTCTAGTAAGGTCATGTTCATCCTTTCAGCTACCCTATTTTGTTGCATTATTTTCCTTATTGTGTAGTGCCTTACTATGCCCTCATCACGACATAGTTGTCGGAAAGGATCACTCTTATACTCAACTCCGTTATCTGACCGGAGTGCCTTGATCTTCCTTCTCGTGCTTTTCTCCATATTCTTCTTTCACTTTATAAACAATTCTAGGACATCCCTTTTGTGCTTCATGGTATATACCAAATATTTTCAAGAATAATCATTTATAAAAGTCACAAAGTAGTGATTACCTCCAATAGATGTCATGGTAGGTCCCTAAACATCGGTGAACATAATCCAGAATACCCTCGGCACGGAGTCGTTGTGCCGAATTTCACCTTGGTCTTCTTTCCAATGACGCAATATTCACAAAACTCTAATTTGCAGGTTCTGGCACCTTTCAACAGTCATTTCATTACAAGAGCTTGCAAAGACTTTTCATCAGTATGTCTGAGCCTCATATGTCACAGCCTGGTTGAATTATCATCTGAATCTGTAGAAGTCGTCACTTGACCTGTAACTGTACTATCCTTAAAGTAGTAAGGATTATTTTGATGGATGCCCTTCAAAATCACCATTGAGCCTTGGTCATCTTGAGAACACCATCTCTTATAGTTACCTTAAGATCTAATGTTTCATACCAACTGAGATAAAATTCCTTTTAAGTTGAGGTACATACCTCACTTTCATTGATTCTTGTACTACCCATCAAACATCTTGATCTGGATTGTACCTATTCCTTCCATATTGCATGAGCAATCATCACCCATGATAACAGAACATCCACCTAACTTCTCAAAGGTAGAAAATCAATCCCTGTTTGGGCATATATGATAGGTAACTCCAGTATCTAAGATCCACTCAGAGCCTCCTGAGTAACCAACAATAGGAGTAGTAATGGAAAAAGAGAAAATCGATGAGTCTGAGTCCGATCCACCTGCCTGTGAAGTAGGCTTGAGTACTGTCCACCTGTGCGAGAGTTGCCTCGGTCTTCGACTCCTTCTTCTTACTTTTGACTTTTGGATAATCAATCTTTCAGTGCCCTAACCCTTTGCAGAAGGCGTACGGTTCTTCTTCAGATCTCTGAAATCTGGCCTAGACTTTGATCTCCCACAATCACCTTTGTCCTTTCGATTGGAACTCCTACCTCTTATCGCCAATTCCGCTGCTGATGTACCCTCAGAAGAAAACAGTTTATCCTGCCTCCTTACTTCATAATTTACAAGAGCAGCCAACACATCACTATAGTTAAGTGTTTGTTTACCATTAATCAAAATTAATGTGAAGGTCTCATACTCTTCGTCGGGAAGAGAATTTAGTAGAATCACCGCCTTCCTCTTCTCCGATCTTTACATCCATATTAACTAAGTCTATAAGAAGCTTGGTGTAGTTATTCATGTGTTCATTGTCGGTCGCTAATATTTCACATTCATTATCATATTCTTATACTTATTATGGAATAAACTCTGATTTTTCCTAATTATTGTTTAATTTATTTGCAGGTCCATTACTAAAGAAGAGCGAAGAGAAAAGGCCAAAAGCCCATTAAAATTCTGATTTAATTCAGAATTAATTTGAAATCAGAAAATCAGGGCAGATCAGGGCGAATCAAAGAAGATAACATCGGTTGAAAACAAGTTACATCAAATCATCACAAATGAATTGGTTAAATCCGAAGATAAAAGGAGGTTTCGTCAACTTCAGGACCCCAAATAGCAAATCCAAAAGGAGATAACCTTAGATCACGAAACCAGGCAGCTCCACCCCTCAGCTGTGGCCACTTGGCCACAGCAAGGCCGCGGAAATGCGGCCATAGCCATATTTTCGCGGCTTTGTTAAAGAGTTAGGAGGAGCGTTTGCTCTCCCTATCTTCTTACGTCTCCCCGCGTTGGGTTTTGCCTATAAATACAGGGTTTTCTAGAGATCAGAGGGGAAAACGATGCAGAGATAGACTTTAGGCCGGTTTTTTCTTCTTTTTAGTATAGGTTTTTATTTTTCTTTTATATAATTTTCAGTTTTATTCATGTAATCCAGATAATATCAGAGTTTCATAGGAGAACAAGAGTGAAGCTTGTACTAAGAGTGACACCGGTGTAAGTTGTTCTTCTTTTCTCTTATTGTTACAAGATTGAATCTATAGTTGCATTTATAAGTTCTTCTTTGTCTTTTGTGTCCCTCTTCTTCCTTTCTACTTTTCTTCTTTTGGGACCAATTGCTATCCAAGGGAGTCTCATAGCATCGAAAGAGCTTTGCCCTTGTGAGTGCCACCAATAGCTTATGACGATGGATTTTTAGTCTCATTATGTATCACTTCATACTTGCATCATCTTGATGATATAATGTAGAAGAGACGGGAATCAACTCTTATGGGCTATGCGCTGATCGCCTCTACTTCAAGGCAACATCATTGCCACAGATTCAAGGTAAGTATTGGGCTAAAGGAGGTAAGTAATTTTTATTTTCTTTTCTTTTAATTTTAGTGTAAATTACCAACACCACAATCTTCCAAATCTCTTTTACTCTTTTTCAAATTCTTTGTACATATCACTTCTATTTTCTCCACCTTCTCATTCTACCACTTTCTTCCTAACTTGACTTTAACTCTATTTTTCTCTTTTCTTTTAAAGAACTAAAAGAAGAACTTTAATCATTCTTTATAGCATAGAGAGAACTTACTAAAAAGCTTTCATCGCTAGTCCCTCCTTGTGGATCACGACCCCCATAGCCACTTGCTATAGCGGTAGAATTGAGCACCTTGCATTACTGTTTTTAAAGTTCTGAAATTCTGTATTTTTGTGTGCACGTTTACCTCAATCAAATTTTGGCGCCGTTGCCGGAGAGGGACGGTAAGTAATTCTCTTTAAAGTTTACATTTTTGGTTAACCTTCTTCTTTATTTTTGGTGTACAGATTTAACAACAAGGAAATTTTGCTGCAGTGGACATATAAGTGGCTCTCGAATCTGCTCAAGAAAGTAGAGTCCAGAAGCCCTCAGATTTGCTACATTCTTATGGCAATCTGAGTGAACTACTAACCTGTATTTTCTGCAGGTTGGCTGAATTGCATAGTTTAATATCTGTAGCATTTATCTCCTTGTTTGACTCACTGTATATACATTTCTAACACAACATTAAAAAGTTGATTGTAAATGCTAAAAATCAGTTAGACTTTGCATTTAGGCACGTGTCTATTACATTACGTTTTCTATTTATTGTTGAAGAGTGCTGGAGCCAAGGTATGTATGCATAACATTTAGTATAAGGTTCATTCTTGTATGAAATATTGCTTGAGTGTTACTTTTTTCTATATACTTGTACACTGTACTAAATTGATTTAAGGGCTTGTCCTATAAACAAGATAAGGTAGGGAAGTCATTACCCTCCCTTAACCCACAAACAATCTCCTCACTCACTAACCCGAGCCTAACTAAAACTGAGTAGACGTTGGCCCTAGGGACATCTCGGACTCAAATAGGAGACTGGCCTATGGGGGAAGTTGATTTGAATTTGACTCTTGCCAAATTGGTGACTAAGGTTGGGGATTGAGGGGCGAAACCCCGTAGGCTGGTGGTTTGGCTTAATTAGGCCCGTCGCTTTTGCGTGGATACCTCCCACCAATCTTGCCTCTACCTGGCCGATTAACTTGTGGTCAGATTCAGCAATATGCTCCCCGTGGACACTCTAGCCAGTTAGGAGTCGTCTAGGTCTAAGGTTTACCCTAACTTAGGTTAGATTTTTTTCTTTATATTTGTTTTTTTGTTTGTTTTTCTTTGTTTGACATTTCCTGTGTGATATGGCTTATAACAATAATTTTTCTAATTTTAATGGTAATCCATATTACACCCCGACCTCTTTTTTAGATATTACCAACCCGGCATATCATAACTTTAACCAATCTACTGTGCCGGATTGGTCTTATCTGAACCAATATAACCCATACCCCCAATCTTATGACCATAATTTTCAAAATAATTTCAATTCTTCACAGAGTCAATGAGGATTCACCTCTCCTGAGTCTAATTTTCAACCAACTTATCCTCCTTATCCACCTTGTCCATAATATTTTCAAGATTCATACTCAGTTCCACTAGTTCAAAACAGAAAATCATCAATCTTGAAAATGAGTATGCGTGAGTCCAAGTAATAATCACAAAATCTGACGGACTCACAATTTCACCACAAATTTCAAAATAAAACTTCATCTTTTTAAGTCCACTCGCAACAAAATGATGAACCAATCGACTATGAAAAGATGCTTGAAGCCATGACTCAGGCTTAAATCGCTCGTAATCATGACATAGATATGATGGTCCACACTCTTCGTTCTCACTGTTTGACCATTTCTGATGTCGCTAACCATTCTGTTAGAGTCGACGAATCATGTTGTTTTGAAAAACAAGATTCCATTTTAGCACATCCATTTGAACTTACCCAAACCCTAAAATTTGAAAACGAAGTTGACATTTTGGCAAGTTATCCCTTTCCTGAAATTAAACTTGAATATGATCCTGAACCTCAACTTAGTGATTCAATTCTTCTTCCTGATTCAATAATGACTCCGGTGTCTTCACCTGATTTCAATCTTTTTCCTGAGTCAATATTGGATCCTGTGCCAATTCATCATGAAATTGAATCGCCCATCTTTTATGATCATCATATTGAACTTGACCAATTTCATACTTTTGAAAGTCCCATTGACAAATTGGCAAGTTCTCATTTCTATGAAATTGAACTCAATGAGAAATGTGACCTAGATTCTCAAATTTATGATCCAGTTCAAATTCCTGAGTCAATATTGACTCCTGTTTTATTACCCAAATTGAGTAATATTTTAGAGTCAGTTTCGATTCCCACACCTGTCATTCTTGAACTTGAATCACCACTGTTAAGTCACATTCCGTTGTTAGAAAATGAATGTGGACTTGAGTTTTAACTTCTTGATTTGGACCCACTTCCTTAACCTTTACTTGATTTAAGTCACTTTCCTGAGTCGGTATTAGTTCCCGTACTTCCTAAGTCCAAGTCAATCATTCCATCTTTTCACACTCCATTTTGGGATAAGGGTGTTGATAAAATTGACTCCGAAATTAATTATGAAATTTGAAAATTAGATGGAGTAAAATATTTAATAAAAATCATTTATGTATACTGATTGAAAATTTAAAGTGAAAAGGATTACCGTGTAGCTTTGGGCTAACGGGTCGTGTCCACGAGGAGGAATGCGATAGAAGATTTTTGGTGTTTTTGTTAAGTAACAAAGAATGAAGTTGGTGCCTTTCTTTTAAGTTGGAAAAGTGAATGGAGAGAAGGGAGATGATTAAAAGAAAAATTACAAATTTAGAGAAAGCTTTAAAAAAGGTGATTTTTTTATAAAGTTTGAAGAATGATTTGTTGTTTTTTAATATACAAAGAAGATCTGGGATCACTATCTCACTACTCAACGATATGTTCTTCTCTTGAAATCCTTAGTGCCTCAACTTTATCATAGGCAAAAACATACGTTTAGAAAGTTTTAAGCAAAGCACATAAGATAGTTTGAAAAAGTTAACTCTTTTCTTTAAGAAATCATCTTGAATTGAATGTTAAATCATCAAGTAGTTCAAGTATGAGATAAAAATAAGTTCAAGAGACGTTTTTAAAAGAAGTAGAAGTTTAAAAATTCAAACCCATCCTCATGTGCCTTCAAGAACACTTTTAAAAAGAAAGGCTTAGTTTAGGCATGCAAATGATTCATTGGGTCTTTTCATCAAAACCATCCAAAAAGGAGAAGGATCGGAGAGAGGAATAATAGTGAGCCCAGAAAATTAATTTAGCTACTCATGGAAGGAAAAAAAACAATGAAAGTAAATAAACCAAGACATACCGTGAAATGGAGTGGAAGAAGAGAAACCTTGTCCTTTTATTGATGTCACTTCAATCTTCAGAATACAATCACTCAATTCCTCTCTCTCACTGGTATTTAAACTGAATTACAAATTACAAAACAGAGTTACAACTTCTATACTATCTAACAAAGAGCCTAAAACCTTAAAAACAAAGAGAAAAACTAAATCTAAGTTCTGGTTCCTTTTTCTATACAAAACCCTACTTTTTATAGGCAAAACCCCAGAGGAAAAGGAGTGAGGAGATAAGGGGAGCAAACGCTCCTCTTATCTCCACCAACAAGCCGCGGATCTGCGACCTGACCGCGGATCCGCGGCTAGGATGTGGCCAAGTGGCCACATCCTGGTGGAGACGCGGTTGGCGTGGGCTTAGACTCCCTTTTGTCTTACTGGATTCACTGTTTCAACTCCTGGATTTGACGAAACGATCTTTGATTGTTGGCTTTAACCACTTGATTTGGGAAGATCCATTTTAACCAGTTTTTAACCTCTCTGATTTGCCAAGATCTACCCTGATTTCTTGATTTCGAATTTATTCTGAATTAAATCAGAATTTGATGGACTTTTGGGCTCGTTTCTCTTTCTTATCCTTTAGCAATGGGCCTGCATTTTATAAAGCAAAATAGAACTTATTAATATGATTTATTTAGATAATAAGCATGATAATGTGACAATATGTATGCAATATATGTGACCGATCATATACATTATTTTAGTGGGTTATATTAGAGAGATTTCTAGTGGGTTCCTCCGAACTCCATGCAAATTAGATTGGGCCACATTTCGTGGACCAATCAGCCACCACCGAAACCACCACCTTAAGGTAATATTTTCCTTCCCTTTTTTCTTTTTTATACATCTATACATTAATTCATGCATTGAGGACAATGTATGAGATAAGTGTGGGGGAGGGTTCTAACATAACTTAGGTTTTTCTTTTTATAAAAAAAAGAAAAAAAATTACATTTTCTTTACTTTTAAAAACTTTTCAAAAATAGCAATAATATTTTGACATATTTTTTTTGTAAGAAATTAAGTCAATTTTAAGGAATAGGAAAATCAAAATTAGGATTTCTTATACTTGATCAAAATTTAGGAAGATAATTTGTCAAAGTAATTGAGTCTTAATCTTTACCCTGATGAAATATGCGCACTTTATACACTTACACACTTAGGGTTCAAAAACAAAGATTCTTATGCCTTATTAAATATATATATATATATATATATATATATATATATATATATATATATATATATGAAAAATATACAAATCTAATTATTGATTAACTAGGTGTTTTTGCCTAAGCATGCCTTGGTATTTATGCAAAAGATGATTAGATAAGTTTGAATATATATATATATATATATATATATATATATATATATATATATATATATATATATATATATATATATATATATAATATAAATCCTCTGATTAAGCTGGGTATTTGTGCCTCATAAAGCATAAGTATTCACGCTTAAACGCGATTCATATAATAAAATTCTTAGTTTTGTGACCTTGTTTGCTCGAGTCCCTAAGTCCATGGGGTGTTTTCTCACCCGGTGTCCTAAGACCGTTTGGTTTGGGAGTCACCGATTAAAGGCTCGTTACATGGGCAGATTAGAAAGCCTAATAGAACTAAGCAATAATACCACCAAAAATAAAAAAATAAAAAATAAAAAAATAAATAAGACATAAGAATTAGAGTTAAAGAACCCTTAGTCAAAATTTCACGGTCACAAAAGTGCATATGACTTAGGGTAAAGTAATAAACTAGATGAGAAGTACAATTTGACTCCTTACTTTGATTGATAACAAATTTTTGAATAGAGACTAAGTTTAGGAATGAAAAATACGATTTTCTGATAACTTATAAATTACTTAAATCTTACAATAATATTTCAAATATTTTTCTTTAAAAATGTGTTTTCAAAATACTAACATTTTTCTCTTTCTTTACGAATTTTGTGGGTGTAATCCACTGAAAACTCTCATGAGACAAAACACGTCCTCTAGGGAAAACCTAGAGGTTTAACGGTTTATTGCACATGCTCAGTGCAATCGTGTGACCTGCGAAAGTGGTCTAATAATTTTTTTTTTGCTTGAGGATGAGCGAAAGATAGGTATGGGGGTGTGATCGGTCGCTAATATTTCACATTCATTATCATATTTTCATACTTATTATAGAATAAACTCTGTTTTTTTCCTAATTATTGTTTAATTTATTTGCAGGCCCATTGCTAAAGGAGAGGGAAGAGAAAAACCCAAAAGCCCATCAAAATTCTGATTTAGTTCAGAATTAATAAAATCAGAAAATCAAGGCAGATCAGGGCGAATCAGAGAAGATAACGTCGGTTGAAAACCAGTTACATCAAATCATCACAAATCAATTGGTTAAAGCCGAAGATAAAAGGAGGTTCCGTCAAATCTAGGACCCCAAACAGCAAATCTAAAAGGAGATAATCTCAGATCACGAAACCAGGCAGCTCCACCCCTCAGCTGTGGCCACTGGGCACAGCAAGACCGCGAAAACGCGGCCATAGCTGCGTTTCTACGGCTTTGTTAAAGAGTTAGGGGGAGCATTTGCTCCCCCTAGCTTCTTATGTCTCTTCCCGTTGGGTTTTGCCTATAAATACATGATTTTTCAGAGATCAGAGACGATGATGCAGAGATAAACTTTAGGCCAGTTTTTTCTTCTTTTTAGTATAGGTTTTTATTTTTCATTTTATGTAATTTTCAGTTTTATTTATGTAATTCAAAAGAGATCAGAGTTTCATAGAAGAACGAGAGTGAAGCTTGTACTGAGAGTGACACTGGTGTAAGTTGTTCTTCTTTTTTCTTATTGTTTCAAAATTGAATCTATAGTTACATTTGTAAGTTCTTCTTTGTCTTTTGTGTCCCTCTTCTTCCTTTCTACTTTTCTTCTTTTGGTATCAATTCCTATTCAAGGGAGTGTTATAGCATCGAAAGAGCTTTGCCCTCACGAGTGCCACCGATATCTCATGATGATGGATTTTTAGTCTCATTCTGTATCACTTCATAGTTGCATCATCTTGATGATATAATGTGGAAGAGACGGGAATCAACTCTTATGGGCTATGCGCTGATCGCCTCTACTTCAAGGTAACATCATTGCCATAGATTCAAGGTAAGATTGGGCCAAAGGAGGTAAGTAATTTTTAGTTTTCTTTTCTTTTAATTTTAGTGTAAATTACCAACACCACAATCTTCCAAATTTCTTTCACTCTTTTTCAATTTCTCTATACATTTCACTTCTATTTTCTCCACCTTCTCATTCTACCACTTTCTTCTTAACTTGACTTTTACTCCATTTTTCTCTTTTCTTTTAAAGAACTAAAAGAAGAACTTTAACCATTCTTTGTAGCATAAAAGAGAACTTACTAAAAAGCTTCCATCGCTAGTCCCTCTTGTGGATACGACAAACAATGAGAAACTTTTTGCACGCAGGGTACGACAAACAATGAGAAACCCTAATCAACAATGAGAGATACCCCAGAGAAGTACCTAAAGGACAAGAACAAATAAATAAGAGAGAAAACCAGACACAATATTTAACAAGGTTCGACAATTTGTCGATGTCCTCAGAGCAAGGGGGAGAGAGATCTTTTTGATTCAACAATCAATTATATGTTATAATTCATGGGGGCTCTACCCCTTTATTTATAACCAGAGAGTCTCAAAGTTTTAGGAAACATCAATTGGATTCGTCTCTGGATCAGAAATGAAGTTCGAATCCTGATAGGACAAGTAGATCCGACTGTCAGTCGACCGCTCCGGTCGACCGACCCTTCCTTTGGTCGACCTGTCAGTCAACCGAACCCCAACAGAAACCTGGGCTGTGCCAGTCGATCGACTGACCCTTAACAGAAACTGGGTCGTGCAGTCGGTCGACCGAGCTGCTGCAGTGCACCATATTGTGCATGTCGACAGATCGGTTCTGGTTGCATATGGATTGCGTTCTAGCTCCTTCTGAACTCCGATCTTTACATAATCTCTTCCAATGAGTTAAAAAATTCTTCCAATCAGCTTTTATCTCCTCTCTGCCTACAAAATACTTATTTTATTCAGAGGGATCAATTAGAAATTTAGGTGCAAATATCAAATGTCTAATTCAAGGAACTATCACGTGAAAAAACGAGTTGAACTTTGAGCTCAAATTATTAAATGATCTCGATATCATCTTGGCATTAAGCTCAATTTTAGCCCACTCATTTAATAAACGAGTTGAATTGAGCCTATAGTCAAGCTCAAATTATAAAATAATTCAACTTAAAAGGGCTGGCATCATGCTCACGCTCGAACTATTCTGCGCTTCTAATTCTAGAGATTAAAAGGGTTATAGCCGCATTTTTTTTTTTTTTTTTGATAGTACAGGATAGCTCATAAATGCATTCTTTCGACGCTACTATTCCTACTAAATAAGATTATACAGCTCAGAAGGTAAGTTATTCATACTGTAGTCGATCTCAATGCCTTTGGAGCCCCAACTGCCATGAAATATGTGGGACCATTACTTTCTCGAAGTACACGAGTTAGCTTATACTTCCTAAGCATCTGAAGTCATACATGTGTGTCGCCAAGAGATTGCCAACATATCCTTGAGCTCTTGTACTATTCTGGATCGCATGTATAATATCAGAGCGTCACCCTCAATCCAAAGCTTCAATGCACCAAGCCGAAGCACTGTCATCTTGAAAGCATTTCAAGCACCAATTGTTTCTGCAAGTGGAACTGAAACATTTAGAAAGGTAAAGCTTGCCGCGACGATCAGACGGGCATAGTGATCCTTAATGACAAAACCCGCTCCATCTTGGTCGCCGCGCCATGAGCCATCAAAATTGACCTTTCGCCATCAAAATGAGATCCACTCCGGGGGTTTCCCAGTTCACCAATCGGGTGACTTGAATCACTTTCAATTGCTTTCCATCTCTCTACAGCTGCCACAAGAGCCCGGTTAGCCATCACCGCGGCAGATCTAGCAACGGTCTGAGAAATAGTTTTATTTCTGGCAATCCACAACTCCCAAAGGCAATCACTGCTTTCTGAGGGATGCAATAATGTCACTAGACCTTTGAACAACTAGGGCAACACATGAGCTTGAACCTGGTGGACTTTTACAAAACATGCATGATGATATATAGAACATGTTCACAGAGAAGTAAATCTTCTTCGGAAGATATAGTAAGAGATAATCTATCCTAATGCAGTTTCTTTTCTAAAGTATCTTTCACTATAGAGTCAGTTTCATAGTGTGTCAATTTCTTGAATTTTCATTCATTGTGGGGGATTGTTGGAAAAATGAGAAATTTTACGTGAATATTTGAGCTGAATTGAGGCGTAATCCATTGCTAGAATCACACGGATAATAGTTGAAGTGTATTCTCCTTCCATTGGGAATGAACAGGGTATATTCACATATTCAATTCTGCTTCCGAATGAATGAGATATTCAATAGAAGGATATTCAACACAGAAGTTGACTTAATTCAATAGTTAAAGAGGACCAAAGATGTCAAAACAATTTAGTCTAACATTGAATATGATGTGAAAAGTTAGGAGGTTTAAATATGAAAAGTTGGGAACAAAGGGCGTGTCTTTTGGGTACTTGGAGTTTTCTAACGCTTTCGGGGGAAACCATGCTCACGCGCGCGCGTGGCCGGCGACGGAGCCAGAGCACGAGCGTGGGTCCGGGTCTGGGTTTTGGGCCAGCCAACCTCAATTCTTTTTGAAGCGGGTGCGGGTCTTTGGGTACCAAACTGAATCCGCCCGCTGCTTATTGAAGCGGGCGCGGATTATTGAGTGCAGGTACTTACAAGTGCACGACTCAGGCACGGGGGTGGGAATGATTCACAGAACCATTGCCAACAGTTCTGACAGGAACTGTTGCGACAGTTCCTTGTCAGAATAGTTGTGACGGTTCTGTACGAACCGTCCCAACTTCTCCATCCAACAGATAAATAGCGCTCCTCTCAATCATTTCTAACACATAGAAATTAAGAAACAGAAGTTCAGAATATTGGTCTGAATCTGTTACTTCTTAAGAATGAAATTCTTCTCTCTCCTTCTTTCTCTTACAGTGAAAAGTCTCCACATTAAGGCAAATATTCTCTCTGAATTTTGCCTTCATCCAAATGTTTTGTTTACTTTCAATTAGTGAAGGTACTGATAACTAAGTTTCGACTGTACAATGATTTGGTAGTGCTATCCAAATACCGTGAATGAGTGTTGTATCTTGAGACCAGCATCCAGTAACCCGTTAGCACTATAGAGGAGAATGTAATTGTCTTAAGGAGATGCGCTACGTGCATACCTCACTCCATATACTGTATAATTGAATTAACGGTTTTTTTATAGGGGGTTATGCTGGAATATTTATTTTCATAAAATTACTGTTAATATATTGAAAATATATTGTGATTGACTAATACCAGTCTAATTAGTGTATAACTAAGGAAGAGAATTGAAAGGTGGTTCTGTAATTAAGCAACGTTCAATCGAACGGACCTTCCACCTGAATATTTACCGACCTGACCAATTAGATCGGTGATCTTGATTAGTTGTAAGATCTAATAACGCTCTTAGTTGTATTTTTGCCAATCCACAACTCCCAAAATGTATATGCAATCACATATTCCGAAACTGTGTTCCCGAGCCTCTGCCTTGCTTTCAGAGGGATGCAATAAACCTTTGAACAACTAGGGCAACACGTGAGCTGGAAGCTGGTGGACTTTCACAAAACATGCATGATGATATACAGAACATGTTCACAGAGAAGTAACTTTTAAGAGCTAACCTATTGTAGTGCGCCAGGCATTTGAGCCTCATTTACAAGGAAAAAACTTTTAAGCCTTCAAAATAGATAGGAGATTTGTGAGAGGAAGAAATCTAAGGCCAAACTTACAAGCCATATCGGGTCCGAAACCAATAATACAAATTCGGAAGTGCTTCTCATCCATTTGTAGACAGCTTGTAAGACCCCTTTATTACCTCGGAGTCTGGAGAGTGATGGAGAGTGCCCAGCAAATCTATCCCTATTACGTCACAAGTAGTGGGGCCAGCCACGTCCATGTCCAAGTGGAGCCCTCTTTACCTGTAGTCCACAAATTATCAAGATATATGTTGAAGTCACCATTGTAAGGTGTACGTTAATTTATGTGGGAGGAATGAACCTGCTCTTTTCATCTGCCTTCCTTTTCGACATTACGTGTATATTTTTTTCCACAAATTTTACCTTCCAGGAAACAGACTCCTGAATCCTCCTATAAAAATACAATACAATCCATCTGGTCTTTAATTAGTTACAACAATCAAGCTTGATTTGATACAGATGGAGAGGCTCAGTGTGAACCAGAAGAGCCCCAAGTGCACCAAGGCCAAGAAGAAGCCCCTGAAGGTGGTTTACATCTCTAGCCCGGTAAAATTCACCACTAGCGCGTCCAAGTTCCGAGCTCTGGTGCAGGAGCTCACCGGGCAATACTCCGACGTTGCTGACAACACTGACAAGTATCCTGTGATCGATGAGCCCCGGGTCATTCAAGTGTCAGAACCAGTAGCATATAACAGTGTCGCCGCCGGTACGGCTCTTCACTTGGATATGCTCAATGAGGTCTTGGGTGCTCACATCGATCTCATGCCTCCCTTCTATAATGAATTTCAGTGAGGTTGGCTCCACAATATTAATGGAGTTTAATTAGGTATATATCTGCAAATGAATTTCAATTTTACTTTGTTGTGATTGTTAGATATGTAATCTTGTGAGTTTTATGAGAATTTCAAACCCAGTTAATTAGTAGTGAACTCCTTATAAATTATAAGCACATCATTAGTAAAGAATATATACTCTATTGCGTTTCCTCTCCCTCTCCCACCACTAAGAACAGTTCGCTGATGCGGATCTAATTTGCAAACTAGAGTTTAAAAAAAAAACTGCTAATCTGGGAAGGATCATACCATGCAGCAAGCAAGAATCAGGGTTGTTAAATGAGAACTCCACTCTGTGAATAGTTTGTCTTCGATTCAGTATTTTGCTCAATTTTATGTCACTCTAATTGATTGAATTTACAAACAAAGTTCGACTTGGGTAAGACTGAAATTTTATATATTAAATACATTCTGGTAATATTTCGCATTAATTCTGGAATACATCCATTTCACCAGGCAACTACGTACCTGTATATGCATTAAAAAGTTAAGTCGTTGCAATCTAGAAGGATGCGCCTCCATAATAAGGAGAATTTTCTGTTCTCCAAATAGAGGACTGGTCTTTTGAGTCCACGGTTCTCACTTCAACGAAGGTGCCAGTATAAAACAAAATAAGGAGCTGAAATGCATGACACGCAGTTTGACAAAGCTAGAGGAACTCAACGGAAAATTCCAAGCCAAATTTGACATTTTAATAAACATCATGTAAAAGAAAAAAAATAATACTACCCTTGCCCTAGTTGCGCTTGACTGGCTCGAACGGAGCTCAAAGCGACACAATTCAAACCAAGGTCACGGAAGTTGGAACGTCGGGGGTGGGCCCCAACTTAAATGACCCTTCAATGCTCAACTAGCTTATCCCGAGATGGGAAGCGCGGGTATCCAACCCAGCACCAAAATAGAGTTTTGCTCAACTAGCTTATCCCGAGATGGGAAGCGCCGGCATCTCCAACCCAGCACCAAAATAGAGTAAAACTCTATTTTGGCACTAGATTTTCACTCCAGTTCAACGCCAAAAGGCAACTCTAGGGATGGCAATTTGACCCGTACCCGCGGGGACCCGACCGACCCGACCCGAATGGGGCGGGTTTTTTGATCATTGACCGGGTTCGGGTCGGGTAACGGGAAAAACCCGAAATAACAAAGGCCGGGGCGGGACGGGTACGTTATAGCATTACCCTGCCCCGTTACCCGTCCCGTTACCCGCCCCGCTATTTTTTCATATAATGAGTATAATAATATTTGTAGTTGTCTACAGTGCTGCTCTATTTCAACAACCCATTTCACCAAAAAAAATTTATTAAAAAAAAATAGCACCACGCATTTCTGGCGGAGCACTGTAGATATGGCGTGGCACTATTTTTTTAATAAATTTTTTTGGTGAAATGGGTTACTGAAATAAATTAATTGTTGGGAATTAATAAAGAAAAGAAGATAAAAAAAAATATTTCTTTTAGAATAACATTTGGTGCAATGGGTTAGAATGAAGTAATAATTTAGTGTTAAAGTTGCACCATTTTGGATCAAAACTAATTTTATTTTGAAGTAATGAGTTGGAGATAGTCTCATAAGAATTTACAACTATAAAATTGAGTTCCAAACAAGGTGGTTGTCGAGCTGACGAATTTAACTTCAAATGCTACAGTATTCGATTCAATTTGATCCCATGGGTGCCAACGAGACAGTAGTGACACTGATCGATTCCTAAAACCTGTTTGACAAAAGGAAAAAGGGATGAAATTAGAATATTACGTGGAATTCAGACTTAAATTCAATTGGTAACTAGAAAAAAAATTGGAATCAACTTATTGGCGGCCGCTACACACGCCATATCAATCAATTTTCATATTAAGGGAACAAAATCTGATTCCATTTTTTGGTGATGACATCTTTCAATTTTAATTCTCTTTCTATCAACCAGACAAAGAAACCAAAGAACACTCTTTGTAATTCTTCTTTGGAACACCTTTTGTAGAACATCTGTTCAATTCATATGTTGCACAAACAATTGCATCGGCCCAAAATTTCTTTGACATACCCTTCTCTAAGAGCGCGCTTCTTACTATTTCCGCAATAGTCAAGTTCTTCCATTCAACAACACCGTTCTGCTGAAACGAGTAGCTAACAGTGCTTTGATGATGGATGCCACGCTGTTTGCATAACGGATTGAACTAATTTCAGAAGTATTCGCCGCATCCATCAGATCGCAACACCTCCAACTAATAACCACTATGTTTTCTGTAAAGTACTTGAACTGACAAAAGACATTAAAAGCATCTGATTTTTCTTAAGAAAGTAGACCCAAAACTTTCTACTATAGTCATCAATGTGTAATGAAATACTTGCTTTCTCCATTGGACGGATTTCATATGGACTAGTTCAAGTGGTTTTGTGGCTCTCACTGACTTTCCATTCGGGAAGGGATCTCTGTGCTGCTTCCGCAATATGCAACTTTCACAAACTTATTTTGGATAATTAATAGATGGAAGACCCTTCACTATACTCTAATTGTGCAATGTCTTCAATCTATCAAAGTTTAGATGTCCAAATCTAAAGTGCCAAAACCAAGACTCATCATGAATAATGGTACTAAAACAAGGCAACAGTACATCACTATTTATTTTCAGAGAAAATATCCTGTTCTTTGTCATAGCCACTCTTGCAATCAAATGATGTTGATCATCTTTCAATTCATAAACTCCTTTTTCAATGTGGAAGATATATCTATTTTCTTGAATTTGACCAGCACTTAGTAGGTTGGATTCTAACCCGGGCACATAAAAGACATCAGATATTATGATATGATCCCCATTGTGAACGAATTAAAATCTTCTCCTTCCTTTCACAGCAGTTTTTCGATCATCTCCAAATTTAGCAACACTATCCACCTTTTCATCTAAATCCATAAACAACTCTTTTCTCCCACATATGTGATTACTACATCCCATGTCTAAATACCATATGTTATCTAAATTGGATTATGAAAGTCTATATGGTAACCCTAGAGGGGGGAGGGGGGTTTGAATAGGATTTGTAAGTAATTTAAAACAAATAATACCTAATTTAGATGGGATAGATATAAATAATAATATAAGTCAATTCAAGAACAACTATAAAGATATATTTCAATAATCCAACTAAACAATACTACAAAGGTAACCCAATGTTTGATTGGATGAAAACAATATTGCTATAAAAATAAATGAAACATTAACAATGTAACAGCAAATAAACAAGTAATAGAGAGAGTAAAGGAGAGTTGATGCGCGATGTATAGTGGTTCGGCCACCAAGCAGCCTACTCACTACCTAGAGGCTTCTGAAAATTACTTAGAGGGGGTTAATAGGCGATAATGCTAATCTAATATGGAATACAACAATTTAAAGAAAACAATCCAAAAGGTCTACTCAAAGTAAGGAGTTGAAGTCGAATTCCATATTAAGGGCTGTAAAACTTCTCCTCTTAATTCCTCTAAATAAAATTTGAGGCGCACAATAGCTTCCTTGCTTAAGTAAGGCAAAAATCGATAGCCTTACAATCAATAACAATGTGGTAATACAAATGCAATATGATAGTAAGAATGAAAATAGCAAGTATGAGCATAAGTAGAATAATGAAAATAGAAGTAAGAATAAGAGACAAGGTAATCGCAAACACTATTCGTCTGTTTCGAGGTTCGAGCAACTTGCTCTATATCCTTGTCTTCACCGTGTGAAGGGTTTCACTATCCACTAAGAATCACCACAAATGCACCACAATTACAAGGTCTACTCAAGACCCAGAGTATATAACTTCCACTCTCAATGCTCTGCACAAGAGGTAGCACTAAACCAATTGAGGTTTATAAGCTCTCGGCAACCATAAAGGTCACAAACTCTCTTTACAACTTCTAGGGTTTTGAGAGGAGAAGTGAAGCTCAAAAAATTTTTGTGAGAAAAAATTCTGTTGAGAAAATAGAATTTAAGAGCTGAAAACTTCAGAAAATGATTAAGAAATTAGAGCATTTGAAGATTGAAAACTTGGACTTTGGTCAAGTTCCAATGAGGGTGCTAAAATTGAATCTTGATTTCTAAAATAACATGATTCTTGGGTCCAATCGGTAGAGTTAGGGATATAAAGATTGGTCAAAGATTGACAAGAAAGACTTTTCTCATTCTCATTGATCTATTCACTCATTCTTGAGTCAACCTACTGATAGGCTGGGTAACAAAATTTTGAGTCGAATCATTTCTTCCATACTCTTTACAATTGGTTCTTCTTGAAAAGATGAGTATGGAAGTTGGTTTTGAAAATTATGGTGAAGTCGTGAGTCCATCAGATTTTGCGCTAGTTGCTCGAACTCACGCAAGAGTTCCTTATTCATTTCTAGGATAGATAGTTATCCATTTTGAATTTGTACGACTGAAAAAGATGAGTATGACTCTTGAAAAATTGGTTGAGATGATGAGTCCAATATATTTTGAAATTGTCGCGCTGTTTTACAAAAGACTTCTAAACTCTTTTCTAGCTCATATTTTCTTCAATTGGATGCTAGAAAAGAAATATATGGAGTTTAATATGAGAAGGACTGTGAATTGAGAAAATTTTGAATTTATTGTTGGGACTCAAGCATGACTTCCATACTCCTTTTCAAATCAGATTTTTCTTTAGAGGGTAGTTCTTGAAAAGGAGTATAGTAAGCAAAATCAGGGAATTGTTGGCCCAAAGGCCCATCACTCTAGTTTTGATGATGATCAACTCATGTAGTTATAGTACTAATGATGTTGTGTTTAATTAGTGACAGATTTATGATTAAGATCTTAGTAGGTGCATAGCTTCAACAAAGGATTTGAAGTCAAGTTTTGGAGCTAGCACGGTTTGATCCAAGAGCCATTGGATCGTGTTTGGACCAAGTCAAGAAGATGAGAAGGCTTCAAGTGAAGACTTCAAGAAGATGAAGACTTGTGTCTAGGTTTGTTTTTAGAAGATTTTATTTTTAGATAAAATATAAAGGATAGAATAGTTGGTGGATTGTTCAAGTATATCATACACACACACACACACACACACTTGATTTAGTTTGTTTTAGAAAAGAATTTTTACTTTGGAAAATACCTTTTGGTTTTTGGAATTTCTTATATACATATCTTTTATCCAAAACCATGTTAGAGCTTAATGTCAAAAATATAGATATTTCACCATGTTTGTATAGTGAATCATATTCATACACTCTATGCTTCAAATGAGTTTAAATATCTTGTTTTTGTATTTGGAGAAGTTTGGAAAAATCAAGTTTTGGAAAATACTATTTTAGTTTTTGAATCAATTTTTTCACTTACAAAAATAGTCCAAATCATTTGTAACATTCCTTGATTTTGTGCAAGCACTTGTTTATCAAAGTATATTGGTAAAACTATTTTTGTAGATATTCTGTGATTTTATGGGATTTTATGTGAGCCAAAAAGACCAAGTTTTAAATCCTAATTTTCTGTTTCCAGGCTTCAGCCGGTCGACCGACCGATCGACCGAAGTTGAAGTGAGTCGACCAGGTCGGTCGACCGACGTGCACAGACGTGCACGCCTTTGTGCACTGGAGGGCCGGTCGACCGAGTCGGTCGACCGCCAGAGAGCTTTTGCTCTCTGGAAAACCCGGTCGACCGAGCGGTCGACCGACAGAGAAACTGTTCTCTGTTCTAGAGGCTCGGTCGACCGGGCCAGTCGACCGCTGCCCCAACGGTCAAAAAAAAGACCGTTGGCGGTCGACCAGGCGGTCGACCGGCAGTTCTGTCAGACCCCAACGGCTAGTTTTTGGAGCCCTATAAATTGGGCCATTTGGGGGCTGTTTTCTCTAAGATTTCAAGAATAGTTTTGGGCTAGTTTTTCCATTCTTTTCAGTGGTTATATCCACAAGTTTTAGAGCTTCATTTCCAAATCAAAAGAGAGTTTTTATCAAGAGTGTATAAAAGAGATTTCTTGAGTTTTCCTCCACCATCTCTTTCCTTGTTTTCTCACACAAACACTTGAGCAACCCATTGATTATTCATTTTATAGGAGTGTTGTAGTGAGATTATTTTTAGGTGATCAAAGTGTTGTGATCACCAAAGACTTCTTCTTTGTTTCTTGAGAAGGCGGACGTGTGTGTCCGCGGTGTTTTGAGTTCGGGTGCGAACTTGTTGTTTGAGGTGCAGCCTCGGCGAGCTTGTGGGCTTGCGGTGTGTACGGACTAGAGAGAGTCCAAGGAGTTCTAGTGGGAACTCGTTGTAGGTGTTGCGGCACCGAGTGATCCGGTGGGATCAATTATAGTGGAAATCCTTCGTGTGTCGAAGGCGGGGATGTAGAGCAAGGGTGCTCGAACCTCGAAATAAATCCCTTGTGTTTGCGATTGCTCACTCTCTCTATCTCTTGTTTATATCTTGCATGATATTATTGTGCTTATCTTTATATGCTTGATATACATTTGTGCTCTTATTGATATATGCTTGGGGATTGTTTGCTAACACTTGTATTTAACCAAGAGAGCCAACGCGGCACCTCAACCCTTATCTAGGAGAATCTAGAGGAGTTAGTCCAGAGCCCTTCACGGAGAATTCGGCTACACTCTTGTGTTATACGTGGTGTTTAGTTCAGGTCATAATTGTTTTTAATTCCGCATTATTTGGCATTTAGTGTCCATTAGATTAGCCATCACCTATTCACCCCCCCTCTAGGTGATTCTACAATTGGTATCAAAGCCAAGTGCTCTGAATTTGGGTCTTACAACCTAGAGTTAAAGATCCTCATTTTTAGGCTGATCACAATTTTTTGTACACACACTATGGATTTCATGTCACCACCCACCTTTGACATTCTTAGCATCCAAATTTGGAAGGTTAAGATGTCTTTGTACCTCAAAGCCCTAGGTTTTCATGTTTATCTTGCTACAATTAAAGATTCATATATTAATGATAGCAAGAATATTGAGGCTAATGCAAAAGCCCTACATGCTTTAAAGTCAACCCTAAATGATGATTATCTATCTAGGGTTTCTAATGTTGATTCGGCTTTTGTAGCTTGTAACATCATCACCTCCCTTGGCGAAAAGGATCTATATTATGCCGGGAGCGATTCAGATGTTGGAAGTGACGTCTCCAACAAGTGCTATATGGTCCAAGGGGATAACCCCCTTGAGGTAACTACCGAATCCGAGGTAGAAGATGTTAATATGTCATATGATGAGCTTTCATCTTTTTGTCAACTTTTGCTAGAAAAATATGACATGCTTAAGAAAAATAGTATTTGTTTTCATTATGTTTGTTTTTACCCCTTTGTTGATGATTGACAAAAAGGGGGAGAAGAATTTGTAGTTTATATGCATGGTTGATTTATGTATATGTTTTAGTTAGTTTTCATTAGTAATAATATGTTGGTTTCAATATTATTGTCTTATTGGTATCAAGAGCATGTTTCATTGTTTATGTTTTATTTTAATTGGTATCCAGAACATGTTTATATGTATTAAGAACATTCATTGCATATCTTATATGTTTTATTGTTATGCATGAGTTAAGGGGGAGCTTCTTTGAAGCTTTACTTTAATCCATGCATATATAACTCCATGAGTTTTTTCATCATCAAAAAGGGGGAGATTGTTGGCCCAAAGGCCTTCCACTCTAGTTTTGATGATGATTAACTCATGTAGTTATGTGTACTAATAATCTTGTGATTTTAGTTTCAGATCTTTAATCAAGTTATTAGTAGGTGATTAGCTTCAACAAGATGATTTGAAAGCTACCCACATGTTGATTCAAGAGCCCAAGCGTCAAAGATCATATATAGCACTTGCTCGGTGGATCAAAGAGTTTTGGATCGAGTCGGCTTGGAGATTGCGCTCTACAAGAAGACATCGGTACCATAATTTAGTTTTGTGTTTAGAGCCTAATTGTAAAGATTAGATTAGTATGATAATGCTCAAGTTCACAACACACACGTTTCATGTTTTGAATATTGGTTTTTGGTTTTTTGGTTTTAGGTTTAACCGATCTTGGTTTTCATGAATAGATAGATCAAAACAAGTTTACATGGTTTAATGTATATATGATTTGTTCTATATACATGCATGCTTTAATTTCCTAGACAAACTTAGTTTTGACTCCTTTATTCATGTGTTATATGTTTTGGTATTTTTGACAAAACATATTTTGGAATTAATGACAAAAACTATGATATATATTTGTTTCATGTATATTGGATTTCTATCCATATGCATCATACTTCAAAGTGTTTAATTATCATGTTTTTGTATCTGGAAGTGTTTTGGACAAAACGTATTTTCTATTCAAAATTCAAGTTTTAGAAAAATACAGTTTTTGGTTTTTGGTAAAAATGATTAGACATAAAAATAGTTTTAATTGCTTGATATTTGAGTCAAAACTTTTATCACATGTTTATATATCAATGCAATTTGATAAAAATATTTTTAGGGATTTTTAGTAATTTATAAGAATTTATTGGATATTTATTTCTCCAGATTTCTGACCTGTTTTGGTGTCTGCCAGGCTGATCGGTCGACCGGTACGGTCGACCGCACCATGTATACGGTCGACCGTATGGGTCGACCGACGTGCACAGAAATGTGCACGCTGGCTACACCTTTAGCCGGTCGACCGTGCCGGTCGACCGACTGAGAGCAGGTTTGCTCTCTGTTTGTTTGGGTCGACCGGGCGGTCGACCGCTAGCGCCAACGGGTCAAAAATTGACCGTTGGGCGGTCGACCGGGCGGTCGACCGTCAGGGTAATTCTGGCAAAAATTACAGCCAACGGCTATTTTCCAGATTTGCCTATAAATACCCCATTTGAGAGAGTTTTTCTCTAAGAATTTTTGGGCTAAAATTTTCATTCTCTCAGGTGTTTTTGCTGCAATCAAAATAGGTTTTTGGATTCAAATTGAACAATCTTTTTGGTGTTTTCTTTAGGGTTTGAAAAATCAAAGAAAAGGGTTTTGGGAAAAGCTTTTGAATTGAACTTCTATATCTTGGTTTCATTTATTTCCCAAAGATTTTCTTTGAGTTGCTGGTTTCAAATCCCTTGATTTTCTCCACATTTGAGCTAAAATCTACTATCTTTTCTATAGGATTTTGTGTGAGAAAAAGAGATTGTTTTGTGGTTGTTGTTTGAAACCACTAAGTTGTAAACCCTATCTTTAGCTTGGCTTTGTGCCTTTCCCTCATTGTGTTGAGGAAGTTTGGCTATTGGGTTGTATCCATCAAGGTTGTGAGGTGATCCTTGTATTGGTTTTGAGTTTGGAAATCCCTCAAGTTGTGAGGAGATTGTTGGCTTGGAGTTGTGCCTCAAGGAGGAGGTTGTGATTGTAAAGAGAGGAGTTGGGTACTCCTTGTGAGAGTTCTTGGTGAACTAGCTAGTGGATTAGAAATCCTTCGTGTGTCGAAGACGGGGATGTAGAGCTGGGTGCTCGAACCTCGGAACATATCTTGTTGTTTGCGCTTGATCCATTGATTCTCTCTCTCTCTATCTCTCTCTTTACTTTGTGTATTGTGCAAATTGCTATATCTTATACTTGCTTGTGTGTGTGCATCATTGTTGTAATTGCAATTAGTTTTTAAATTCCGCATTAAGTTCACTAGATTAGCATCGTCACCTATTCACCCCCCCTCTAGGTGACTTTTCAATTGGTATCAGAGCTAGCGCTCCTGATATTTAGGTTTAACCACCTAGGAGTGAGATCTTGATTTGCTAATCTTCATTTGCATATTTCATTTGCACACATATTGTTGCACTTATGGCTAGCCCTCCTATGTTTGACCATTTTAGACTTGATACATGAAAGGTTAATATGAGTAAACATTTAAAAGACCTAGGACATCTTGTTTATCAAGCATTACCATAGAATCCCTCCCAAATAGTAGCAAGCATAAGAAGGCCAATGCATTCACTTAGAGCACTTAGAGCATCTCTTAATGAATCTCTTTTACCCGTTTTTGATCATTATGATTCGATTTTTGCAGTTTGGAGCATCTTGACTTCTCCCGAGCTTCCAAGGATTATCAACAAGATGAGGAGATCTAAGAGAGAAAAGTCCTAAGAGCAATGCCTCATGGTCCAAGGGAAGAACTCCCTTGAGGTACAATCGGATTCTCAAATAGATGATAGCTCTAGTTCATATTGTCATGGATGTTTTGAAGTTCAAACCTTAAATATGGAACTTGTTCAAAAGCTTGAGAATTTGCTAGAAAAACATGATTTGTTGAAAGATGATAATCTTGTTTTGAAAAATGAATTAAAGGATTTATGCTCTAATTTTGAATTGTTGTTGCAAGAAAAGGAAGAGATTGCAAGTGAATGTGACTCACTTAAATCTCAACTCGAACTTGCTTTAAAGGAAAATGAATTTTTGAAAAACAAAAATGATTGTGATGATGTTGTAAAGCACAATGAGATTTTATCTTCAAAATTAGATCTTATTTTTAAGAAAACGTTACCTTGAAAAATGAAATTGATTTCATAACAAAAGAATTGGATTTGATTTTGAATAAAAATAAATCTTTGCAAAATGATATTGATATTCATGTTTGCCATGCTAGTGTAGCTTCTACTTCTTGCACACCTATAGCATGCTCCACTTTATCTTCTAGCATTGAAAATGATATAAATAATTTGAAGAAAAGTGTTGATTGTTTGGGCTCCACTTTGAGCCAATGTGCTTTAAATCACACTCGTTTGGAATCCTTGGTTCGCAAGAAACAAGCTCCAACTATGCATGCACACCCATCACGGCATACACATGCTCATCACGGACACAATCATAACATGTATGCTCATGTGTACACTTGTACACATTGTGGTCGAAAAGGCCACCTTGCTAGATTTTGCTATGATAGATTACATATTGAAAATTTAGCAGCTAATCTTGTTTGGGTTAGGAGAGATACTAACCCCCGTGGACCCACAAGAAAATGGGTACCAAGATCCACCTCTTTGATGTTTGATGTAGGTGGAGGCTCTCGCATAACGTGAGAGTGTTGGTGCCTTGAGGTGGATGCATTCTAAGCTAAAAAGAGAACCATTTGGATGCTTCACTCTCAAGGAGATTTGGTGGGAGGATCACCGTGGTTTGGAGAACTAGAGATGCACCTTCATCGGTTTTGGTATCATTCTCTAACTCCCATTTTTATTTGCATGCTTTTAATGTTCATCTATTTATAGCATGTCATGTTTTATTGTTCATTATGCTTATGCCATGCTCTTTAGAATAGTGTTATACATGTGTAGTTACTTGAGCACCTATGTCTTATATGGATCTATATTTAGTGTTCTCACATTGTTTAAACTAACATGTATGCCCTAGATCTAATGCACATGCATATGCATTATGACCATTTGGATGTTTATGATTTTTGTTCTTATTGAATCATGTTTCATTATTTCATGATTAGTATGATATTTGCCATGTTTATTAGACTTATGCTTTACATGATTAGTTATTGAGACACCCATGTTTAGTATGGACCCATATTTTGTGTTCTCTTTATGTTTTAGCTATCATGTTTATCATAGATTTAATGCACATGTCTTTGTCATGCAAATCATATGGTTGACTATGATTTTTTTTAATGATTCATGTTTTGATAAATAACTTGTGTTGTATGATTTCTAATTTAGCCACATGTTTTGATGTTTATAGGCTATCATGTATTTCTTGATTCTATTAGCATGTGGATGTTCTTCATGATCATTTTTATTTTTCATGATTGATTTGTATTCGTTTCATGCTTAATGATTTGATTATATGTTTAGATGTTAGTTTTTATTAAAACTAGGATTTATACTTGTACATAGAATGGGCCACAAATAAACCTTTATATACGTTTGTGCTTGGATGCCTATTTGTACCCATTAGATGTTCTAGTATAGTTTAGTTTTGATGATTCATGCATTCAAACATGTATTCCTATTTTTGATGTGTTTTCTAAGATTAGATGTTTTCACTTCATGTATATGTCTAATTTGTCAAACCATAAGATATACATGTATGCCCCTTGAGTCATTTGCTTTTCATGCAAATCTATATTTTAGACTCAATTGTGTTTAGGGATATGTATGTATACTTTTGTTTTGTCAAAACATACGTATGCCTTGAAGTTTAATTTGTTATGATGATTTTCGTGTCATTGAGGACATTTCCTTTAGTAAAGAAGAGTTAGTTTTTCATGTGTTCATATTTTAAAGGAATTTCAATCGAGCTTGATTATCCATTTTCATGATGATATGTTTCTCACAACACTTGTACACTCACCTTATTTTGATATTTTCTCATGATTTGATTTTCATGAGTACTATTGGTGCCATATAGATTTTGAGTGTTTGGTGATCATGTGATTCTCATGTTTCATGAAAAATCTTTGTGTTTTATCTTGAAGGATTTCGTACTAGTTGATTCATATGACTAGTTGTGATATTCTTCATGAGGTAGAGTTTTTCAAACATACTATATTTCTAAATCTATTTTTGAAAACCCTACCTTCAATGGGCGGTTGGATGGGAGATCATGCTCATGTATGCTTTATAATGAAAATCATTTAAAACTTGATCATGAAATGGGTGGTAGTTGATATGAGTCATACACTTGATCTTATTGTTGTTTCAATTGGTATCATTGAATTCTTTCAATTGGTATCAATCTTGACATCCTTTTGTATACTCATATATGTTTTGATTTATATATGTATGCTTACACTTCATATAGTATCAATTTCTATTGGTATCTATTTCTTACATATATATATAGATGATTTATTTGTGCTTATTATATCCCTATATTTTGAAGCATAAATTTTGGTTATGTTAAGCTTGAGTTTTTCAATTGGTATCCATATACAAGCTTTATCATAATTTTAAGATTACTAAGCTTGAATTTTCAATGAATATCATGTTTCAATTGATTTAATTTTCAATTGGTATCTTATTTCAAGCCTATGCATATTTTCTTTTGGTATTTCATAAAGGGGGAGAAAACTCGTATTTTATATTTCAATTGGTATTTTGTTTACCATTGTTTTTGTTTCCCACTCCCTAACTTTATGATATTAAAGTAATTGGTATCATATGCTTATAATGAAAAATATCTTCTTTTGGTATCAAGATGCTATTTGTTTCCTTAAATTTGGTATCAATTTTTTATTATCTATTGGTATCAAGTTTACATTACTTGTTTTCATAAAATTCAATGCCTTGTTTTATTTCAAATAGGATTTGGCATTTCTCAAAGTTTGTTATTTTCATTTGATATCATATTGACTTTGATTTTACCCCTTGGAATAATTTGTTGCTTCTTTGTTTTGACAATTTAGGGGGAGAAGTATTTGTTTTCATTATGTTTGTTTTTACCCCTTTGTTGATGATTGACAAAAAGGGGGAGAAGAATTTGTAGTTTATATGCATGGTTGATTTATGCATATGTTTTAGTTAGTTTTCATTAGTAATAATATGTTGTTTCAATATTATTGTCTTATTGGTATCAAGAGCATGTTTCATTGTTTATGTTTTATTTTAATTGGTATCCAGAACATGTTTATATGTGTTTAAGAACATTCATTGCATATCTTATATGTTTTATTGTTATGCATGAGTTAAGGGGGAGCTTCTTTGAAGCTTTACTTTAATCCATGCATATATAACTCCATGAGTTTTGTCATCATCAAAAAGGGGGAGATTGTTGGCCCAAAGGCCTTCCACTCTAGTTTTGATGATGATTAACTCATGTAGTTATGTGTACTAATAATCTTGTGATTTTAGTTTCAGATCTTTAATCAAGTTATTAGTAGGTGATTAGCTTCAACAAGATGATTTGAAAGCTACCCACATGTTGATTCAAGAGCCCAAGCGTCAAAGATCATATATAGCACTTGCTCGGTGGATCAAAGAGTTTTGGATCGAGTCAGCTTGGAGATTGCGCTCTACAAGAAGACATCGGTACCATAGTTTAGTTTGTGTTTAGAGCCTAATTGTAAAGATTAGATTAGTATGATAATGCTCAAGTTCACAACACACACGTTTCATGTTTTGAATATTGGTTTTTGGTTTTTTGGTTTTAGGTTTAACCGATCTTGGTTTTCATGAATAGATAGATCAAAACAAGTTTACATGGTTTAATGTATATATGATTTGTTCTATATACATGCTTGCTTTAATTTCCTAGACAAACTTAGTTTTGACTCCTTTATTCATGTGTTATATGTTTTGGTATTTTTGACAAAACATATTTTGGAATTAATGACAAAAACTATGATATATATTGTTTCATGTATATTGGATTTCTATCCATATGCATCATGCTTCAAAGTGTTTAATTATCATGTTTTTGTATCTGGAAGTGTTTTGGACAAAACGTATTTTCTATTCAAAATTCAAGTTTTAGAAAAATACAGTTTTTGGTTTTTGGTAAAAATGATTAGACATAAAAATAGTTTTAATTGCTTGATATTTGAGTCAAAACTTTTATCACATGTTTATATATCAATGCAATTTGACAAAAATATTTTTGGAGATTTTTAGTAATTTATAAGAATTTATTGGATATTTATTTCCCCAGATTTCTGACCTGTTTTGGTGTCTGCGAGGCTGATCGGTCGACCGGTACGGTCGACCGCACCATGTATACGGTCGACCGTATGGGTCGACCGACGTGCACAGAAACGTGCACGCTGGCTACACCTTTAGCTGGTCGACCGTGCCGGTGGACCGACTGAGAGCAGGTTTGCTCTCTGTTTGTTTGGGTCGACCGGGCGGTCGACCGCTAGTGCCAACGGGTCAAAAATTGACCGTTGGGCGGTCGACCGGGCGGTCGACCGTCAGGGTAATTCTGGCAAAAATTACAGCCAACGGCTATTTTCCAGATTTGCCTATAAATACCCCATTTGAGAGTTTTTCTCTAAGAATTTTTGGGCTAAAATTTTCATTCTCTCAGGTGTTTTTGCTGCAATCAAAATAGGTTTTTGGATTCAAATTGAACAATCTTTTTGGTGTTTTCTTTAGGGTTTGAAAAATCAAAGAAAATGGTTTTGGGAAAAGCTTTTGAATTGAACTTCTATATCTTGGTTTCATTTATTTCCCAAAGATTTTCTTTGAGTTGCTGGTTTCAAATCCCTTGATTTTCTCCACACTTGAGCTAAAATCTACTATCTTTTCTATAGGATTTTGTGTGGGAAAAAGAGATTGTTTTGTGGTTGTTGTTTGAAACCACTAAGTTGTAAACCCTATCTTTAGCTTGGCTTTGTGCCTTTCCCTCATTGTGTTGAGGAAGTTTGGCTATTGGGTTGTATCCCTCAAGGTTGTGAGGTGATCCTTGTATTGGTTTTGAGTTTGGAAATCCCTCAAGTTGTGAGGAGATTGTTGACTTGGAGTTATGCCTCAAGGAGTAGGTTGTGATTGTAAAGAGAGGAGTTGGGTACTCCTTGTGAGAGTTCTTGGTGAATTAGCTAGTGGATTAGAAATCTTTCGTGTGTCGAAGGCGGGGATGTAGAGCTGGGTGCTCGAACCTCGGAACATATCTTGTTGTTTGCGCTTGATCCATTGACTCTCTCTCTATCTCTCTCTTTACTTTGTGTATTGTGCAAATTGCTATATCTTATACTTGCTTGTGTGTGTGCATCATTGTTGTAATTGCAATTAGTTTTTAAATTCCGCATTAAGTTCACTAGATTAGCATCGTCACCTATTCACCCCCCCTCTAGGTGACTTTTCAACATGTATACCCGTGAGTCTCTTGCCTTCATGCAAATACCTATAATAGACTCTTTTATGCTTGGGATATGTATGCATATTGTTAGATTTAGATAAATCATACATATACCTAGAAGTTTGTTTTTGTTTTTAATGAAAAATGAATTTTTTTTTTTGTTTTGTTTGATAAAAATAAAAGATTCATGTTCTTTTTGAGCTTATTGACTATTTTCATGAAAATGCTATTTACATAATCTTTAAACACTCACACTTTATTTGTTTGTCATGAGCTTGGTTCATGGACATATTTTTGAGCTTTATAAATCGAGTGTCAATTCTTGTATATTTGGTATGATTCATGAAAAACATATGACTCGGTTTCATGTTTTTGAAGGATCTTTAACTAGTTTTTCAAAAATTAATTTAACAAGTTATTTATTCTTCAATGTTTTATGAGTTATACACATGATCCTATTATTGTTTCAATTGGTATCATTGAATCATTTCAATTGGTATCAATTTGACTCTATTTTTGTATATACTCATATTTTGTTTTCTTATATATGTATGTATCAATTTCAATTGGTATACTCATTTTTCATACATATATATGAGTTATTTGTACTTGAGTTAAAATTGTTTTACATGTTTAAAGCACAAAGTTGTTTATGATAAGAAAATAAAAATTTTAAGAAAAATTCTCAAGATTTATTTTTATTGAGAAATTTCAAATTTTTGTTTTATAAGAAAAATCAAAAATTTTGATTTGTATTGCCTATATGCAAGGAGAGCTTAACATCTCTTCTACATATAGATTCATGTTGAGTGTATCATATATTGAGGAGCTTGACAACTCTTCTTTATGTGATACACGTGTGTAGGGGGAGCTTCACATCTCCTCTTATGCATTACATAATATGTGTTATGTGAATTGGGGCTTGTCATCCCTTCTTCATGTAATGCATATGTGTAGGGAAGTTAACTTAGCGTCTTCCTCTTCATGAATGTATATCGCATATAACCATTTATTGATTGATTTGTGTTTACCCCTTCATTGGTTCTTTGTTTCGGACAAAAAGGGGGAGAGAAAATTTATTTGTTGGTTTTATTTTTACTTTAACCCCTTTGTTGATGATTGACAAAAAGGGGGAGAAGTATTTGAGATATATGCATGTTTTCCTTACTTAAGGGGGAGAAGTATTTTAGATATATGCATGTTTTCCTTACTTAAGGGGGAGAAGTATTTGTTTTCCTTGCTAAAGGGGGAGTTGTTGGAACTTATTTCGATGAAGACGTTTGTGAAGATCAATTCATTTGGAGCTCTAACTCATGATGAATCAAGAGTCCAACGTGATCAAAATGTGCCAAGGAGAGTTGATAGAGTGTGGTTTGTAATTGTGAAGTAGAATGTAAAAGCCTTGTCACAAACACTCATATCACAGCCTTGTTAGTCGACTTACAAAACCTTATAGTCGACTAATCAAGTTTGTAGTCGACTTGACCCAAATCATAAGTCGACTAATCCTGTGTCCTGAAACAGCCCAACTCTCTGTTTGTGTATTAGTCGACCAACAGTCAACTATAGTCGACTAATACATTTTTCTAGTCGACTAACCCTTGTCCCCAAGTTGACTAATAACTGGTCAAGTCGACTATCAAGTAGTTGCAGTCGACTTGAAGTAGTTATTCTGAAAACTGTCAGGCCAACGTCTCTTGACTAGTCGACTAATAGCTAAACATAGTCGACTAATAGAAGGAATTTTGCCTAGGTTAGTCGACTAACTCCATGGGCAAGTTGACTAACAGACAGTTCTGACTGTTGGACAGTTTTCATTATCTGGTCTTTTGTGCAACTGTTTTCAACGTTCCTTTGATTCAAATTGCACCTATTAACTCCCTAACTAACCCTAGTCTTCAGCTATAAATAGGGAAGTTATTCCAAAGGCCAAATACTAAGAGATTTTATCAGTTTTCCAAAGCCAAAAATCTGCAAACCTGAAAACTGTTTTCCCAGTTCAGTTCTTCACCAAAAAGACATTTCAATTGTGAAGATTCTCTGAAGTTCTTGTTTCCTATACTGAACCTTGTCCACATACACATTCAGTACCAAGGCTATAGGAAAAGTATTGTATTTCTCAAAGCAAATCATTGTACACGGGAGGCTTCTTGGTTGTAGAGGCAGTTGTACAAGGTGAAAGGTATTCTCTTGGTGGAAGAGAAGGTGTTCTCTTGGTGGAAGAGAAGGTGTATACATTTGGCAAAGGGGATTTGTCAAGTGGTGTACATGGTGTATTGATTTTGGGTGGCAAAATCAAGGTTAAAGGAAAATCTCAAGCGGGTGGCTTGGGGACTGGATGTAGGTCACAAGGACCGAACCAGGATAAATCTCTTTGTTTGCGTTTGTCAACTTTTCTGAGATTTGTTTTCCTTTACTTGCAAGTTATTTATTTGCCTAACGATTAATCCTTCTTGTTTAGTGTTTATGTTGACTTGTGTGTTTTAGATTATAGTTGCCAACAGAGATAATTCCACATTTATCCTTATCTCGGCGATCCAACAATTGGTATCAGAGCAGGTTCAAGGCAACAACCATACCAATTCCAACATTTGGTATCAGAGCAGGTACAAGTCAACAACAAGGATGGCAACGGAGTTCTCATCGTCCCAATTCAAAGGACATTCTACATAGCGTCCACCGCTATTTGACGGAACCAACTACAACTACTGGAAGTGTAGAATGAAGATATACTTGCAGTCACTCAACTACGACCTTTGGAACATCGTAGAAGCATTTTACACCAAGCCCACAACCAACTACAACGCTTGGAGTGAAGATCAAAAGAAGAACGCGAACCTTGACGCCAAAGCAATGAATGCCTTGTTCTGTGCCTTAACCAAAGAAGAGTTCAACCGTGTTTCAACAGCAACTTCCGCACATCAAATATGGCATACTCTTCAGGTAACACACGAAGGCACTAATAAAGTTAAGGAATCTAAAATATCTGTTCTTGTCCACACGTTTGAGTTATTCAAAATGGAGGAGAATGAAACCATATCCGAGATGGTTACAAGATTCACCGACATCACCAATAAATTAGCATCCCTTGGAAAAAACTACACCCAAGTTGAAAGAGTTCGAAAGATCCTTCGTGCACTTACACCAGAATGGGAGAAAAAGACAACCGCCATTGAAGAGGCGAATGATCTCTCAACTATGACATTAGAAAACCTAATCGGTAATCTAATGGCATACGAAGTGCAGTTAGAAGAAAGGAAGAAGGACGAACGACAACACCGTTCAAAGAAGAAAGAACTCGCCTTCCATGCATCTTCCGACACGGACAATGATGATGAAGAGGAGATGGCAATGCTCTCAAAGAAATTCAGGAAGTTTCTTAAGCAAGGTAAATTCAAATGCTTTAATTGTGATAAACCAGGTCATATGAAGATGGATTGCCCTTTGCTCAAGAAGAAAGATAAGTACAAGAGTAAGAAGTTCAGAAAGAAGAAGAACTACGAAGCATCTTCAGAATACAGTGATTCCTCATCTTCTGATGAAGAAAAATCCACTGAACATGTTAACTTATGTTACATGGCCATCGAAGATGAAGAGGTATTGTTTTCTGAACTCTTTGATGCATTTAATGAGTTATTTATGAATCTGAAAAATGAAAAACTAAAAAACAGATTTTTGTTAAAAGAAAATGAGAAACTTTTACAGGAAAATTCTGTTTATACATTACAATGTTCTTCTATAAATTCTCAACAAGATGAAACTGAAAATGTCATATCATTCTTGAAAACTGAAAATGAGAAGTTTATAAAAGAAAACATTTTTCTGAAAATGGAAACTAAGTCTTTGAATGATAGAATTTCTATATTAGATAAAGACATGTTAATTTTCAAAAAGAAATATGAAGATCTTATGCAAAATGTGACTAAGTTTAATAAAGGAAAAGAAAAATTAAATGATCTATTATATTTTCAGAATTTGTCACATGATAATCATGGTATTGGTTTTATTGCAAAATCTTCATGTTATAATCATCCATATAGTTATTTTGTAAAAAGTAAGACTAAGAAAAGTAAGTTTATATGGATTTCAAAGAACTTAAATGTTTATGATAAAAATACATATATTGCTTCATACATGCATGATATATGTGATTCTTGCAATTATGTATATACTAACAGGTGGAAACCAAATTCTAAATGGATTTGGAGTCCTAAAGGTGAGATATGATCTTTTATATTTGGTACCAACTAACGTTTATCTTGCAGGTACCATATATAAAAAAAAAAAATTTTAAAGATCAACTATGTATATATGTACTAATATATTTGTTGCAGGGGGAGAACAAAATATTTCTCTATCTGTTATAACCCATTCTGCAGGGGGAGGAAAAAGATAACATATTTTCTGCAGGGGGAGGACTTGTGCACACAAAGCGTCGTCATCAAAAAGGGGGAGAATGTTGGAACTTATTTCGATGAAGACGTTTGTGAAGATCAATTCATTTGGAGCTCTAACTCATGATGAATCAAGAGTCCGACATGATCAAAATGTGCCAAGGAGAGTTGATAGAGTGTGGTTTGTAATTGTGAAGTAGAATGTAAAAGCCTTGTCACAAACACTCATATCACAGCCATGTTAGTCGACTTACAAAACCTTATAGTCGACTAATCAAGTTTGTAGTCATCTTGACCCAAATCATAAGTCGACTAATCCTGTGTCCTGAAACAGCCCAACTCTCTGTTTGTGTATTAGTCGACCAACAGTCAACTATAGTCGACTAATACATTTTTCTAGTCGACTAAGGGGCCGTTTGTTTCGCGTAAAACTTCGTAATTCGTAAATAACTTACTACCCAGTTACAACTACGGCGTTTGTTTGGACCGTAATTCGTAAAAGACTTACGTAACTCAACTAACACTCACTTGCAACCCAGTTACCACTCACTTACAGCCCAGTTACAGTTAAATTTGTGGTCATACAAATTTGTATTATTTTTTTATATTAATATTAAAAAATTTTAATATTTAATTTTTTTAATATTTATTTGCAGTTTTAAAACTTTTAAAATCACCAAACAGTTAATTTTGTGGTCAACTTTTTTACTTACGACTTATATATTACGACAACCAAACACCGTAAAGTACAATACACTTTCCCACTTTACAATTTTATATTACCAATCAAACACCGTAAGATTTAAATACATGTAACTCATTTACAATTGTAAAAGAATTTACCAATTACAACTACGAATTACGGCCAGTTACGACAACCAAACAGGCCCTAACCCTTGTCCCCAAGTCGACTAATAACTGGTCAAGTCGACTATCAAGTAGTTGCAGTCGACTTGAAGTAGTTATTCTGAAAACTGTCAGGCCAACGTCTCTTGACTAGTCGACTAATAGCTAAACATAGTCGACTAATAGAAGGAATTTTGCCTAGGTTAGTCAACTAACTCCATGGGCAAGTCGACTAACAGGCAGTTCTGACTGTTGGACAGTTTTTATTATCTGATCTTTTGTGCAACTGTTTTCAACGTTCCTTTGATTCAAATTTCACCTATTAACTCCCTAACTAACCCTAGTCTTCAGCTATAAATAGGGAAGTTATTCCAAAGGCCAAATACCAAGAGATTTTATCAGTTTTCCAAAGCCAAAAATCTGCAAACCTGAAAACTATTTTTCCCACTTCAGTTCTTCATCAAAAAGACATTTCAATTGTGAAGATTCTCTGAAGTTCTTGTTTCCTATACTGAACCTTGTCCGCATACACATTCAGTACCAAGGCTATAGGAAAAGTATTGTATTTCTCAAAGCAAATCATTGTACACGGGAGGCTTCTTGGTTGTAGAGGCAGTTGTACAAGGTGAAAGGTATTCTCTTGGTGGAAGAGAAGGTGTTCTCTTGGTAGAAGAGAAGGTGTATACATTTGGCGAAGGGGATTTGTCAAGTGGTGTACATGGTGTATTGATTTTGGGTGGCAAAATCAAGGTTAAAGGAAAATCTCAAGCGGGTGGCTTGGGGACTGGATGTAGGTCACAAGGACCGAACCAGGATAAATCTCTTTGTTTGCGTTTGTCAACTTTTCTGAGATTTGTTTTCCTTTACTTGCAAGTTATTTATTTGCCTAACGATTAATCCTTCTTGTTTAGTGTTTATGTTGACTTGTGTGTTTTAGATTATAGTTGCCAACAGAGATAATTCCGCATTTATCCTTATCTCGGCGATCCAACAGGAGTAGTATTTGTGTTTATGCATATATGTTTGTTTTGCAAATAGGAGAAAAGAATTTGATTTGTTTTATCTCCATACATTTGCATACATGTTTATGTACATTCATTGCATATTTATTATTTATTTGTTATGCATGAGTTAAGGGGGAGCTTCTTTGAAGCTTTACTTTAATCCATGCATATATAACTTCATGAGTTTTGTCATCATCAAAAAGAGGGAGATTGTTGGCCCAAAGGCCCATCACTCTAGTTTTGATGATGATCAACTCATGTAGTTATAGTACTAATGATCTTGTGTTTAATTAGTGACAAATTTATGATCAAGATCTTAGTAGGTGCATAGCTTGAACAAAGGATTTGAAGTCAAGTTTTGGAGCTAGCACGGTTTGATCCAAGAGCCATTGGATCGTGTTTGGACCAAGTCAAGAAGATGAGAAGGTTCAAGTGAAGACTTCAAGAAGATGAAGACTTGTGTCTAGGTTTGTTTTTAGAAGATTTTATTTTTAGATAAAATGTAAAGGATAGAATAGTTGGTGGATTGCTCAAGTATATCATATACACACACACACTCTTGATTTAGTTTGTTTTAGAAAAGAATTTTACTTTGGAAAATACCTTTTGGTTTTTGGAATTTCTTATATACATATCTTTATCCAAAACCATGTTTAGAGCTTAATACCAAAAACATAGATATTTCACCATGTTTGTATAGTGGATCATATCCATACACTCTATGCTTCAAATGAGTTTAAATATCTTATTTTTGTATTTGGAGAAGTTTAGAAAAATCAAGTTTTGAAAAATACTATTTTAGTTTTTGAATCAATTTTTCCACTTACAAAATAGTCCAAATCATTTGTAACATGCCTTGATTTTATGCAAGCATGTTTGTTTATCAAAGTATATTGGTAAAACTATTTTTGTAGATTTTTTGTGATTTTATGGGATTTAATGTGAGCCAAAAAGACCAAGTTTTAAATCCCAGTTTTCTGTTTCCAGGCTTCAGCCGGTCGACCGACCGGTCGACTGACCGGTCGACCGAAGTTGAAGTCGGTCGACCAGGTCGGTCGACCGACGTGCACAGACGTGCACACCTTTGTGCACTGGAGGGCCGGTCGACCTAGTCGGTCGACCGCCAGAGAGCTTTTGCTCTCTGGAAAATCCCGGTTGACCGAGCGGTCGACCGACAGAGAAACTATTCTCTATCCCAGAGGCTCGGTCAACTGGGCCGGTCGACCGCTGCCCCAACAGTCAAAAAAAGACCGTTGGCGGTCGACCGGGCGGTCGACCGGCAGTTCTGTCAGACCCCAACGGCTAGTTTTTGGAGCCCTATAAATTGGGCCATTTGGGGGCTGTTTTCTCTAAGATTTCAAGAATAGTTTTGAGCTAGTTTTTCCCATTCTTTTAGTGGTTATATCCACAAGTTTTAGAGCTTGATTTCCAAATCAAAAGAGAGTTTTTATCAAGAGTGTATAAAAGAGATTTCTCCTCCACCATCTCTTTCCTTGTTTTCTCACACAAACACTTGAGCAACCCATTGATTATTCATCTTATAGGAGTGTTGTAGTGAGATTGTTTTTAGGTGATCAAAGTGTTGTGATCACCAAAGACTTCTTCTTTGTTTCTTGAGGAGGCGGACGTGTGTGTCCGCGGTGTTTTGAGTTCGGGTGCGAACTTGTTGTTTGAGGTGCGGCCTCGGCGAGCTTGTGGGCTTGCGGTGTGTACGGACTAGAGAGAGTCTAAGGAGTTCTAGTGGGAATTCGTTGTAGGTGTTGCGGCACCGAGTGATCCGGTGGGATCGATTATAGTGGAAATCCTTCGTGTGTCGAAGGCGGGGATGTAGAGCAAGGGTGCTCGAACCTCGAAACAAATCCCTTGTGTTTGCGATTGCTCACTCTCTCTATCTCTTATTTATATCTTGCATGCTATTATTGTGCTTATCTTTATATACTTGATATACATTTGTGCTCTTATTGATATAAGCTTGGGAATTATTTGCTAACACTTGTATTTAACCAAGAGAGCCAACGCGGCACCTCAACCCTTATCTAGGGGAAACTAGAGGAGTTAGCCCAGAGCCCTTCACGGGGAATTCGGCTACACTCTTGTGTTATACGTGGTGTTTAGTTCAAGAGTTTAGTTTAGGTCATAATTGTTTTTAATTCCGCATTATTTGGCATTTAGTGACTATTAGATTAGCCATCACCTATTCACCCCCCTATAAGTGATTCTTCAGGAATGAACATTGCGAACATTGTGGACACGGTGGTAAAAAATTTGACTCGGGGGAGGTGAATCTCCATTGACTTTGAGAAGAGTTGAAATTATTTTGAAAATTACGGTGATAAGATTGGGGGTATGGGTCATATTGAGTCGAATAATCTCAATCCGGCCTATATGATTGATTCATGTTGTATATAACCGGGTTGGAGTTATCCGAGTCAAATGAGGTCGGTGTGAAATATGGATTCATATTAGGATTGAAAAAATTGTTGTTGTTGAAATCCATATCACAGTTTACAAGAAAAATAAACAAACTAACAAACAAACAAACAAATAAAGAAAAAAATAAGCCTATGCTAGGTTTGACTTATACCTAGATGACTCCTAACTGGTTAAACTAAACACGGGGAGTACCTTGTAGAAATCTGATCACAAGTTAATCGGCCAGGTAGGGGCAAGACCAGTGGGAGGTATCTGTGCCAGAGCAACGGGCCTAATTATGCCCACTGTTCTTCGAGATTTCGTCTCTCAATCCCCAACCTTGGACACCGATTTGACAAAAGTCAAAGTCTAACAACTTTTCCCCTTAGGCCAATCTCCTAAATGAGTCCGAGATGTCCCTAGGTGCCAACGTCTAGTAAGTTTTATTAAGGCTTGGGTTGTGTAAGTGGGGATGTGATTTTTGGGTTAAGAGAGGGTAATGACTTTCCCACCGTATCTTATGTTGAGTTTTGCCCTTAATTTCAATTTGTTCAAGTGTGCAATATAGAAAAGAATGAACACACAAAACGAGTAAATCACCCACGTGCTTTTCCTATACTATATGCAATGCCATATGTACACCTCGGTCCAGATCACAACAACAGAAGAATAAAATACAATATATTGGAATGAAAATTGACAAGTGCCTAGATGCAAATGTCTGACTGTTTTAAAATACCCAATTATCGTATTTTAATTCTTAAAATTATTACAGTGCACATGCAATATAAATAGAAACTAACAGCAGAATATAGAAATATACAAGAATTTACCCAACCACACAAAAATAAGTGTGGACTTCTGCAATGCTAAAAATTTAATCTGCACATTAAAAACAAAGAAGAAAAGTTAACAAAAACGTGAGATCAAACTGTTCTCATCCCCGGCAACGGCGCCAAAATTTGATCAGGGGAAACAGCGCACAAAAAGTATGTTTTGAAATCAAGAGTTAAAAGTGCGTGCTTAGACTTTCTCGATACTTCCGTTATAACATAGAAGCTAAACGGGTCGAATCCATAAGGACGGGAAGCGATAGAAGCTTTACCGGTCTATTCACGTGTGTGTTAATGGTTCTTTTATGTTTTAAAGAATAAAAAAAAGAAAACAAAGAATGGAAAGAGAAGGATACAGCGAAAATAAAGTAGTGGGAAACATTAAAAAGAATGTATTTGTGATTTTTGTGCATATTTCTAAATCAAAATAAAAATGAAAAAAACACTCATGGTTACTAACTACTAATGACTCCACTAACATGCTAACCTCTTAGAGATAGTTCTCTCACGTGTATCCTTGGCCATCACTAGTCTTGGTTCAAGAGTGTTTCAAAGCATGACCCATAAGATAACTTATCACATTCAAACTCAACAAACAAGTGCAACCTGCACTTAATCTATCAAAACTAAACAAGAGAAAGTATGGAATAAAGTAATGTTATCTTGTTAGAGAGCTAGGATGTTAGAGTGTTAGAATCCATCATCATGAGCCATCAATGACTCTTGTAAGAGCAAGGCCAAGTAGATGCTATTAGATTCATGTAGATTATCAAGTAAGGAGTAAGCAAGTTAGTGGTCAGTAATTAGTTACCATGAGAGAAAATTAGCTAATCATGTAAAAGGAGTTATAGAGAAAAAAAAAGAAGAGATAAAGAGAGAACTTTAATAGAGTGTCACCCTCCATTATAAGTACTTTTACTTTCATCCTATGTACTACTCTCTTCCCTATTACAAGATCTATAAGAAATAAAAAATATAAAAGAGGAAGAAAAAGAACAACTAACCTAAACTACCCTAAAAACTACATACATGAAAAAGAAACAACCCTAAAACTCTCCTCTCCTGAGCTCTGAAAATCTCAGAGTATTTATAGGCCAAGGGGGCACCAGGAGGGTGTCATGGGTCAACCAGTAGCTCCATTATACGGACGCAAAGGGCCGCGTTTTCGCGGCTGTACAGGCGCTACGCGCGCAGCATCTTCTGCCACGTCATGTCAGTTTGCTCCCCTAGCAGATGTAGCCCCTGGTTTCTAGATATGGGCACCTGATTTTAACAGATTCATCTTACAAAGTCAATGGCTATATGTGTAGGCTTTAAATCACCAAATAAAAGAGATTTTTGGGCTCCTTCTTCATTTCATGCCATGGACCTAAAAACATAAAGAAAGGTGTTATTAACTGAATTTAATATTGAATAAATATGAAGATGTGGTTTGAAATATGCATATTTAGAGACTAATCACACCCCCACACTTATTTTTGCTTGTCCATAGCAAAACAGAAAATCTAAGAAAATTATTATACCACTTTCGCAAGTGACGCGATTGCATTGAGCATGTGTAATAAGTCGTTAAATCTCTAGATTTTCGCTAAAGGAGGAGTTTCGTCTCTTGAGAATTTTCAGCTGATTACACCCACAAAATCCATAAAAAGAAATCAAATGTCAGTATTTTGAAAACTTATTTTAAATTAGAGAAAAGTGTTGAAATATTTTTTGCAAAAATTGAAGTGATCCAAGGTCATAGGTTAACCAGAAATTATTCTTTCTTAAACTAAATCTAAATGCAAAATCTTGTTATAAATTAAATGTAAGAATTTAAAATTGAATTGATTATTTGATCTTTCATAAAACTTTTAGAAAAATATACACTTTGTGAACTGTGAAAATTTTTTAGTTATCGACTCTAACTTTATGTCATTTATTTGTGTATATATATAACTCTTAGTTTTCTCAGGCTTTCTTATTTACCCGGATAGTGAGCCTTTAGCCGATGACTCCCAAACCAGATGATTTTAGGGCAACAGATGAGAAAACATCCCTCGGGCTTAAGATTCGAGTAAACAAGGCCACAAAAATAAAGGAGATTATTTTGTTTTTATCCATCTTTTTAGGCGTGAATAATCATGCTTTCTGAGGCATAATTGTTCAGCTTCAATAAGTGATTTTTATTATCATCATTATTATATATATATACTTTTTTATGGCATTTTTAGTCTTTGTTTCAATCCTAAAAAAATTGTGTAAGTGTGAAGTGCATATATCTAAGGCAAAAAATTTAGATCAAATTATCTTTCCAATTTTACTTCCTTATCTTAAAATTTAAATAAGATCAATTATTTTGACTCTGTTTAAAAATTCATAATTTTAGGTCTTCTTAATTCCTAAGATCCTCTTAACTTTCTTAAAAAATAAATCAAAACTATTTCTCTTATGTCAAAAAATTTTGTAAAAAGAAAAGAAAAGAGTTTTTATACAAAAGAAAAATCTAAGATTTTTCTAAAAAGAAGTATAAAAGAAAGAAAATTTAAACTAACTATGTTAGTAAATCCTCCCCCACAGTTGTCTCATGCATTATCCTCAATGCATCATGAATGTGTATATGCATGAAACAAATGGAAAGGAGAAGAGAAGAAAATTACCTCATGGTGATGGTCTGATTGGCTCACGAAATGCGGCCTAATTCAGAGATTGTGGATCTTATAGGAACTCACTAGTGACTGATCGGCAAAAAGCAAGCACAAAATAGGTAAAGGAATGTGGGTCGATGTTACTGCTTTTGCGATTCTTCCATCATAGCAAAATGGCTCTACGGGTCGTATCCACAAGGAGAGAGAGCGATGCAAGCTTGATGCAGCTTCGTTGTTCAAGAAAAAGAGAAAGTTCTTTATTTCAAATAAAGAATTTGAAAATGAAAACAAGTTGGTTTCAAAGATTACTTTAGAATGATTTGGTGGTTTGTAAAAGTGATTTTTCTAGATGGTAAAAATGCATGGCTAACTTTCTACTAAGTGCTCCCACTAATCTCTGACTTCTTGAAGAGGTAGCCTCATGATGGATCATAGGCAAGCATAACCCTTTTGCATAGGAACTATTCATTTGAAAATTGAGTGAAAGTTCTTCCTTTAACTTAGCTTTACACGGCAAAAACTCAGACATTCCCTTATCAAGATCCAATAGAAGGCGAAAATAAGGAAGACACATGTGCACTAATGGTATCGGCAAAGTTAAAAGAAAAATCTCTACTTACAAAGACAAGTAAAGTTTATGATCATCAAAACCCGTTAAGCATGAAATATAAGAGAGCTAATACTTGTAGGTAAGTTAGAGTTAGAACCCTCGTCTTAAGATGTCATATCTCTCGTTTGCACAAGGCTATGTTTGACATTATTGACTCATTTGGGTTATCAATCAAGTTGTTAGAGATTAGTAGGTTAGTAATTAGTTAGCCATGCAATGAAAGAGTAGTTAGACATGGTAGTAAAAGAAACAATAAGAGTTAAGTGGTAAAGAGAAAAGGAGTTACACAACAATAAGTAAAAGCAAATGGAAAAAAACCAAGTAATTGGAAAGAAGAAGAGAAGTAGTTACTTGTATTAGATTGCCACCTTCAAATACAACTTTTACACACTCTCTCTCTTTCACTCTAATGGCTAAACTAAACTGAAGAAGAAGGAAACTATAACATCTACAACTCCTAGAACAAGAAAATAACAACTCCTAAACTCTGGATCTGCTTCTCTTCAGAACCCCAGGGGGTTTTCATAGGCACCAGGGGAAGGGGACAACCCTAGCCCAAAGCCCGGGCATGGCCGCGCCCGTACGGCCGCGTTTTCGTGGCCTTGCCAGGCAGCGCGCGCCTGGCTTCGGGCAGCGTGTCGTCTCGTTTGTCCCCTGTCAGGTGGATCTTCTGGTTTCTAGATTTGATGCCCTGGGCTGACAAAATCTCCTCTCTAAGGTCAATGGCTACTTGGCAGGCCTTTTATCACCCATTAAATGGTGATTTTGGGTCTTCTTCTTCATTTGCACATCATGGACCTAGGATCAAGCAAGCAAAACTTTATTAGCAGAATTTTATATCAAATAAGTATGCGAATGTGATACAAATCATGCAAAATTATAGACTAATCAGTGTCCTCTCTAATATGACCTATTAAAAGAATGATGAAGTGCATAGTCTTATTTAAAAGATTATCCCCATCTAGTTTCTAATTTTTAAAAATAATTCTTGAGTCATTTTGTTCAACACTTCTACTTTAGCCTTGTCCACTTCAATGCCTCTCCTAGAAATCTCATGGCCTAAGACAATTCCCTGTTTCACCATGAAGTGACATTTCTCCCAGTTCAGAGTTAGATTCTTTTCCTTACATCTTTGTAGAACCAACTCAAGATGATGAAGAAATTGTTCAAATGAATCTCCGTAGATGGAGAAGTCATCCATGAAAATCTCAAGAAAACGTTCTACCATGTCGAAGAACAAACTGAGCATGTACCGTTGGAATGTTGCAGGAGTATTGCACAATCCAAAGGGCATGCATCGATAAGCGAAGGTTCCGAACGGGCAGGTGAACGTGATCTTTCTTTGTCTTCTACAATAATGGGAATTTGATTGTATCCCGAGTACCCATCTAGGAAGCAATAGTACTCATGTCCAGCAAAGCGTTCAAGCATTTGGTCGATGAAGGTAGCGGGAAGTGGTCTTTACGGGTGGCTGCATTCAACTTTCTATAGTCGATACAAACACGAACCTTGATAGGTAGTCTTATTTGTACCAACTCTTTTTGCTCATTCTCAACCACCGTAAAGCCAGCTTTCTTCGGGACCGCATGAACAGGGCTAACCCATTGGCTATCAGAAATGGGATAAATGATCCCATTATCTAATAATTTTAAAATTTCACTCTTACTGCCTCTTGCATAAGTGGGTTAAGCCTGCATTATGGGTCCCTCCTGGGAGTCGCTTCATCGGTTGATGGATTCTATGTTGAACTAGGCTGGACTTATCTCTTTCATATCCTTCATTGTCCATCCAATGACTTCCCTATGTCTCTCCAGAATAGACATTAAGCTGTCTCTTGTGGCTCAGTCAGGTGAGATGCTATGATGACTGGCAGGGTTTCTCTTCCGCCCAGATAGGCGTACTTGAGGTGTTCAGGTAAGGCTTTTAGCTCTAGGGAAGGTGTTGCTTCAGTGGAGGTAATATCTGGACATTCAATCCTGTGATGAGGTATACTGGGGCTTGATGCCCAGTTCAGTGCCGAATTTACGATCTGGTTTAGATTAAAATTCTCAGACTTTAGATCAAACTCTGCTCTGCCTCTGTCTCTATCTCCAGGCTTTCCTCATGCTCACTGGTCAGATTTTCAATAGAGTTGACCTCAAAAGTTTGATCATTGATATCCCTGGGTTGTCTTTCAAGATTGAAGACAATGACTTCCTTCGTCATATCTCCAAAGGTCAATCGTATGGACCAGTTCCTACAGTTGATTATGGCATTGGCTGCACAAGGAATGGGCATCCTAAGATAACCGGAGTTTGAGACCGCTGATTTGACACAGGTTGGGTCTCAAGAATAATGAAGTCAATGGGGTAGATGAAATCCCGACCCGAATAAGAACATCTGTGATTTTTGTAAGTACACCTAGAGGGGGGTGAATAGGTGTACGGCTAATCTAATGAACAAAATGCGGAATTTAAAAACTAAATTGCAACACACTTAGTGTAATCAACGAGTGTAACCGAATTCTCTGTGAAGGGTCCCTGGACTAACTCCTTTTGATTCCTCTGAATAAGAGTTGAAGTGCTATATGAAGCTCTCGTGGTTAAACACAAGTGAGGCACACACAAACAAGCCAAGCATATAATATATGAATGAGCAATATGAAATGATGCAAGGCACAATGTAAAGGAGAGAGAGAGAGAATAAGAGTCAATGGATCAATCACTAACACACGGATATGTTTCGAGGTTCGAGCACACAGCTCTACGTTCCCGCCTTCACACAGAAAGATTTCCACTAACTTGTCCACACATGACTCCACACGGGGAACCTCCACTGAGGATTTGGGCAATACAAAACCGGGAGTGCACAACTCCTCTCTCACAAAATACAACTCTCACTAGAGGCAATGCACAACCAACACAAAAATCACCTCACACAAGAGGGGTAGGCACTTAGCCAATACAAAACAATCACCTCACACTTGAGGGATTCTAACACAAACTCCACCTCTCACTAGAGGGAGCTAAACACAATCTCCACCTCTCATTAGAGGGAGCCAATCACAACTTCCACAATTACCTCACAATAGAGGGATAGGACACAAAGCCACCACTCCAAAATCAACCTCTACACAAGAGGGATAACACAAAGTAGGAGGGTTTACAACTTGGTGATCAAAGACCACAAACCAATTCTTTTCCCACAAAGCAAAGATCCTAATAGATAGGATAGAAGATAAGCTCAAGTGTGGAAACTAAAGAGTTTGGACACAAAACACAGAAAAATACTTAGAAAAACAACTAGAATAAGTTTGAAATGAAGATCAAAAGCAATATCCCAAATATCCAATTTTTCTTTGATTTTTCCAACCCTTTAAAACAAATAAAGATGAATCTTTTTGGCTATAAAAACTCTTTTGAAACTTGTATAAAACACTTGTAAATAGGAGAAATTTTGCTCTTGGAAGTCTTTTCAAAAACCATCCTCAAATGGGTATAAATAGGCCCTATAAAAATTCTGCTGCCGTTAGCAGGCAAAAGGTCAGTTTTGACCTTCTGGTTGACCGACCATCAGTCAAAAAGTGACCGTTGAGCCTGCCGGTCGACCGAGCCAGAACCAGAGAGCAACGGCTCTCTGGCCGGTTGACCGCCCGGTCGACCGGGACAACTCGAGAGTGGGTTGCCTTCAGTCGGTCGACCGCTCGGTCGATCGGCCAACTGACATGGCTTTGTGCACGTCTTGTGCACATCCGGTCGACCGTTCCGGTCGACCGGCTCCTGGTCCGGTCGACCGATCGGTCGACCGCCAGAGCCTGGCAGACTGAAAAACATGATTTGAAAACTGAGTTTTTATTATCCTATTAAATTCCATAAAATCTTTAAAATCCACAAAAATAGTTTCAGTATAATACTTTGATATACAAACATATGTGAAAAAATTCAACACATATTTCAAACAATTTGAACCATTTTTGTGACTTAGAAATTTTGCCGAAAATCAAAATCCGTTTTTTCAAAACTTGAATTTTTGAAATGAAAAACCGTTTTCTCCAAAAGTCATCCAAATACAAAAACATGATATTGAAACAACTTTTAAGCATATAGTTATGGATATAATCCAATATACATGAAAGATATATATCAATGTTTTTTGACTTAAAATCCAAAAATAAGTTTTGTTAAAATACCAAAACTCTAAACTCATGAAATAGACTATCAAACTAAGTTTGTTTAAATAGTTGAAGCATACATGTATATAGAACAATTCTAATATACATTAAACCATGTAAACTTGTTTTGATTCTATTTATTCATGAAAACCAAGATCGGTTAAACTAAAAATCGAAAACCAAAACATGAAACGTGTGTGTTGTGAACTTGAGCATACCACACTATCTAATCTTTACAAATGGATCTAAACTATAAACTAAATACTGTATCGAAGTCTTCTTGTAGAGCGCCGTCTCCAAGTCGACTCGATCTAACGTGATCCACCGAGCTTGACTCCAATGAGTGCTCGATATGAACTTAATGCTCGGGCTCTTGAATCACAATGTGAAAAGCTCCAAAACACCTTTGTTGAAGCTAATCACCTTCTAATATCTTGGTTAGAGATCTGAAATTAAACATCACAAGATTATTAGTAAACTATAACTACATGAGTTAATCATCATCAAAACTAGAGTGTGGCCTCTGGGCCAACAATCTCCCCCTTTTTATGATGACAAAACTCATGGAGTTATATATACATGGATTGAAGTTAAGCTTCAAGGATGCTCCCCTTAACTCATGCATAGAAATAAACATAAAAAATATGCAATGAATATTAA
>JAVJIF010001592.1:0-165544 GCA_038442645.1 Agave tequilana
GGAACCGATGGTTTTCTGACTGGGGTTGGACGCGCGTTCAATCTGATGCCTTGCCCGCACCCCGACCAGTGCGAGAGATCCGCGTTTGGCGACCCAAACGCAGACTCCTCAAGTTGTGTCTGCCGAAGACCAACTTGCCAAACGCCAAAGCGAAGCTTCTGCGTCTCATCAACGCAGGACGCATGCGCCCCCAGGCGTAGGGCCCCGCAGCCCACTATCTCCCAAGTTTCTCTGCTCCAACGCAGCAGACACAGTGCGAGACCGCGTCTCGTCTCAACAGAGACACCCAGACGCGCGTAACGCCTCATCTCTCTGCTCCACCAGCAGACAACAACGCGAGAACCGCGTCTCGTCTCAACAGAGACGCCACGCCGCGCGAACGCAACAGCGTGACCCACCGCGTTTCTGAGACCTGCGTTTCAGACAGCGCAACAACATACTGCCCCCCGTCTTCGACGTTGTGAGGCCAGGCTATTTAATCCCCCTCCCACGGATTTGAGGGATTATTTTAAAAGGAAAAGAAGTGCCAATCAGGCCACTTCTTCTTGCTGCTGTCAACAACTCATCCAGATGCTCTCTGGATGCCATTGCGAATCAGGCGTGCACCAGCCGTCTTTGATTAGACAGCTGACCCTGATTCCTCCTCAGCCCAAAGAAGACGCTCCCACCGAAGGAGAACCTTCCCTGATGTCGAATACCCGGAGCTTACTGCATATATGACAAGCAGAAGCAGGGGAAAACAACCAATGGTCAATTCAGAGGGGTCAAACTCTGAGACAGAAGGGGTGTATCGACATACCCGTACCAGGACAGGGACCATCCCCCCAATTGACTATATGCCTTATCCCGCGGCATTAGAATGGACGACTCTCACTCCGTAGTGATAGAGTCGCAAGATTCGAACTCTTCCGGTGAAAGGGAGTTTTTGCCTACATGGCAGATGCTCCTGAGGATAAAGAAACGCTCCTGAGGAGACAACTAAGCATCTAGTGCAGATGCAGAAGCACCAAATGCAAATACTCTCCTCTCAGCAGAGAACCATTGACGGTCTCAAGCACATGCTTGAGAAATTGCTCGAAAGAGAGAGAGAGATCTCCTCCTAGAAGGCCAAGAGCAAGAAGGGGAAGGAGAGAAAGTCCACCCTCCGATCCTTCCGAAGGACACGACGATCTACTCCAGATGTGTCCCAGCCTTCAGCGCATGCAGGAAGCAACCCAGACTCGGAGAAGGCTCAAGATCAAAGAATGAGCCTACTGGAGCAACGACTCAACGCCCTTGCCAGTCGTAAAGATCTCCAAGAAGCTGGAGTGGTCCGGCCCTATCCGGCCGAGTGGGACTTAGTCCCGTACCCTCCTAAGTTCAAGGCTCCAACTCTCCAAGCATTTGACGGGAAGGGATCACCCAACCAGCATATCTACTACTTCAAATCCCAAACTGGGAATGTGGTAGATAACGACGCTATATTGGCGCGACTGTTCATTGGCACCCTAAAGGGTTGGCCTTTGAATGGTTTATGAAGCTCCCGGAAGGTTCCATCAGAACTGGGGCGACTTGGAGAAGCTGTTTCTAACACGCTTCTTTGAAGATGATTCGGAGGTCACAATGCCTACCCTTTTAGCTACCAAACAGCGAAAGGGAGAGTCCGTTAAGTCTTTCGTAGAAAGATTTCGGAACACGGCACTCCGATGTCCAAGCGGCATGACCCAGGCCACCCTGGTGGAAACATGTCGCACAATCTCCAAACCTCACTCCTTGCTCAGATAGGAGTTGCTGAAAGCCGCACCTGGAAACAATTAGTCCAGCAAGTGAACAGGCTGAGGAGATTGTTGCCCGCGTCAGAGCGGAAGAGGCAAGCCCAGGCCAGAGAGGTCGACAAGGCGTGCACCAGACACATCCCTCCAACCAAACGGAGGATAATTTGGCGACGGAGACCAAATCTCCCACCAAACCTCAAAAGGCAGGGCAAGTGGCTCTTCAAGCCAGCCACGCCCCAACAAGCAGTATTCCTTCAAGGAGGAACACGTCGATTCGCTCTTCAAACTACTCAACAAGAGCAATCGACTGAAGCTCCCTGAAATCAGGCGCCCGGAAGAAGTCGGCAAGACCGACAATCCCAACTACTGCCTGTACCATAGGATGCTCGGGCACCCTACCAGGAGCTGCTACATCTTCAAGGACGTCCTTCAAGCCCTGATTGACGCGGAGGTATTAAAACTCCGACCAGAGCAGAAGAAGATGACGGCCAACATGACGTCGATGCTCCACTTTGGACACGACCTCCGATGCCCGTGGGAGTGATATCTGTCCCGAAAGGAGATTGAGAGTGGTCAATACAGACCCTCATCAGCAGCAGGAGAAAGGCTTGGTACCCGTCCCTACACCTCAAGGGGAAATCATGTGGGTCCACCCTGACCTCGTCGACGAGCAACATGGACGACTGTGACCAACAGGAAGTCCAAAGGCAAGGGGAAGGCATCATCTTGCCACGTGATCTGCGCTTCTTCCCGGGAAGCAGACGCTGATGTTCCTTCGCTGACCGACTCAGAAGAGGAAACAATAGTCCTGGCGGCAGAGCCCAACCAACCGACAGCAGGCACCCGTTCAGGGCAGGCGTACTTGAAGCAGTACGGCGAAAAGGCGGTGGTCCCTCCTCAACCAGCTGTAGAGCCAGCTCAGCCCTCCACAAAACCACCCGTGGAGAAACAGAAAGAAACTCGTTTTCTCGGGTTCTTTCAAGAAGTGCAGCGGAAGGATCTTCGACACCTTCGACACCTTACCGCTTCGATGTGCTGGCTCAGTTAGCCAACATCCCAGCACGCATTACCTTGTATGAGCTCCTGAGGCTATCAAGTCAACCAGAGAAGCTCTACAAGAAGCCCTGACAAACGCTGAGGCCTTTCTCTGACCCACGTACCGAGGGAGGAAGATGTAGAGGATTGCCTCCACACCTCCCCAAATGCTCCCTGCATCTCTTTCACAAAGATGACATGCAGGTTAAAGGAAGCATGACCGACCCCTATACTTCACGGGTATATCGGGTCATCCGAGGTGAATCGCATTCAGGTAGACCCTGGGTCCGCACTAAGCATCATACCTCGCCGGGTCATGCAATTTCTGGGCATTCCTACCCATCGTCTGAGCCCTACCCAGACGACTATTTATGGGTTTAATGCCAACAGCTCCCGCCCGATGGGGAAGATCAAGCTCAAATGCCGGATCGGGAGCCTCAAATCAGAAGTAACGTGTTACGTCATTGACGCTGACACGTCTTACAACCTGTTGCTGGGACGACCATGGATTCACCAAAATTCCATCGTCCCCTCCACTCTCCATCAAGTCATGAAATACATTGACGAGAGCGGACAGGTCCGAACGTTGATTGCCGAAAGGCATCCGTTCAAAGGGGTCGAGAATTATTTCACGGATTCCCTCTTATATGAGGAGAATAATGAAACCCCGCAACCAGAGGAGCCAGACTCTGGTAACGAGGCTGACATCGAGCCCGAAAAAGAAGAGTGCATGTGGGAGCTAGAACCACTTGTAAAGAGCACTAATAAGCTCGATGTTGATACCACCGACGATGTAGGCGGTTGGTATATTAATGAAGATTTAGATTTCGCGTACTTTCCTGTGTGTGAGTCTGATTCAATACCGTCGGATACCAGTACCGGCGTAGACGAGGATGTATGGTCGGCAATGGGTGCTTTGACATCATTGCATGTACCAATAAAATCATCCTTCGGGACGTACCAGGATGATGGTGATGCACAAGAATCTGTATTCATGGTTCCAGTCAGACGAAAAGGCCAAAGACCAATACTTTTTGGGCGAGGCTCGTCTCAACCAACACCCCATGATGAATCAGAAGGCGAAGAAGAGCCCCCGCAGTTCAATCACTATGAACCAAAAGCGCTCAAGATGATGAAGCGTATGGGGTATGATCAAGCCAGCGGACCCGGATTGAACTTCGGCAAAGGAAGGAGATCGTTGCTCCGATCTTTTGTGCCAAAGGGAAGCACCTGATTATTATCATCAGACCCGCAGGGGGTTGGGCTATATATCAACTCCGATCCCGTCAGCCCCTGATTCCGAGGAACCATCAGGCCATGATCACTCTTCAGACACGTCATCGTGGGAATCAGATGTCAGTATTGGCAACATCTTCAAAGGGCTTTCAGTAAACATGGCTTCAACAAACCATCTGGAAGACGAAGACGAAGAAATGATCCAGTCAGATACAGACCCCTGGATCAAACACTGAATGCTCTCTGGGATATCCGCTTCGAACAGCGTGAGCCACCCACAGAAGACAAGGTTGTTCAGATCAACCTAGGAGATGATGCTAATCTTAAGCCCATCTTCATAAGTGACGGCCTGTCACCATCAGAGAAGAAGGATCTAATATCTCTTATACAAGAGTATATAGACGTCTTCGCCTGGAATTATGAGGACATGCCTGGACTCGATCCTCAAGTGGCTATGCACCGCCTCAACATCAGTCCGGATGTAAAGCCCGTCAAGCAACAGCAGCGACGGTTTCGTCCAGAAGTAATGGAAGCCATTCAATCAGAAGTCAAAAAGCTCATTGACTCTGGCTTCATCAGGGAGGAACAACATCCCGACTGGGTAGCTAACATTGTCCCCGTTGCTAAGAAGAACGGGAAGATCCGGATCTGCATCGACTTCCGCGATCTAAACGAGGCCTGCCCCAAAGACGAGTTCCCGTTGCCAATCACAGATGTCATGATTGACAATACATGCGGGTTCGAGCGAATGTCCTTTATGGACGGATTCTCAGGTTACAATCAAATCAAGATGTACCCTGACGACGAAAAGCATACCTCCTTCAGGACACCTCTAGGAGTATACTGCTACACCGTCATGCCCTTCGGACTAAAGAATGCAGGGGCAACATACCAAAGAACTATGAATGCCATTTTTCACCAGCAGATACGCAAAACGGTGGAGTGCTATGTCGATGACATCGCGGTGAAAAGCCGCACTAAAGGCGATCACATAGCGGACCTAAAAGCGGTCTTTGACATCATGCGGGCTCATCAATTGAAGATGAATCCCACCAAATCATTCCTGGGGGTAGCCAGCGGAAAATTCCTAGGGTTTGTTTGTAACCTCTACCGGAATTCATTTGGATCCGGAGAAGGTTCGCGCCATTCAGGAAATGCAACCTCCAAGAAGCCTCAGGGAGCTCAGAGGATTGCAGGGACGACTGGCATACATCCGCAGATTTATTTCAAATCTCTCCGGAAGATGCCAACCCTTCGCTAAGCTGATGAAGAAGGGAGTCTCGTTCATATGGGACGACGCTTGCCAGCAAGCATTCGAGGAGATCAAACGATACCTCACCCAACCACCAGTACTTGCAGCTCCGGTATCCGGAAAACCCTTCCTGGTGTACGTCCGATCGATGGATCATTCTTTGGGAGCTCTACTAGCTCAGAATGATGACCAAGGACGAGAACAAGCAATCTACTACCTCAGTAGAACGATGATCGGGGCCGAACATCGATACAACCCGATCGAGAAGGAGTGTTTGGCCTTGGCGTTCGCTATTCAGAAAATGCGACATTATCTGGTAGGCCAAACTATAAATGTCATATCAAAAGTCAACCCCCTGAGGTTGCTTATGACAAAGCCTTCATCATTGAATGGCCGGCTGGCAAAATGGGCTATATTGCTCTCTCAATATGAGATGCACTTCCTGCCACAGAAGGCCATTAAAGGACAAGCGGTGGCGGACTTCTTAGCCGAACACCCAGATCCGAGGGCAGCCAAACTTTATGAGGATCTCCCAGATGAGGTCGCTGAAGTATGCCTGACTCAGGCAACATTCGAAGGACAAGTATGGCAACTTTTCTTCGATGGTGCATCAAGGGCAAGCCCAAAGGACACACAGTAGCGGGGGTAGGAGTAGTACTCGTCTCCCCACAAAACTACGTGATCCCCCGGGCTATCTCGTTAACCGAACCCTGTTCCAACAATGTGGCGGAATACAACGCTCTCCTGATTGGGATGCAATTCGCCGATGAGATTGGCGTTAAAAATCTCGAGGCGTACGGTGACTCCAAACTCATCGTCAGCCAAGTTCGCGGAGAGTATGAGTCAGACATGAAGATCTAGTACCCTACTACGACGCGACAATCCACATGGCGGAGAAGTTTTCAAACTTCTACATCGACCATGTGCCGCGAAGCCAAAATGCGCATGCAGATGCCCTCGCATCTCTCGCAGCTTCCCTAGCTCTCCCAGCAGGAGCAATGGAGAAAGTATTCGTCTATAGCCACGACCTATACTGTCCAAAAATTTCCCCCGGAGACTACCCAGGGTCAACAGGAGATCGTCGCGGTAAAGAAACACTTGAAGTGTCAACCGCTCCAGAGCTTAAAGACTGGCGATTTTCCTATATTGATTATGTCTTATACGGCATCCTGCCTGAAGACACCAAAGAGGCGGCCGCCATTCGGAGGAAAGCCCCCAAATTTTACTATAATGCGATCACGCGAACACTGTACCGTCGATCGCATGACGGGATCCTGCTCCGGTGCCTCTCATCAAAAGAAGCCCGTGAAGTGTTGAAAGAAGCCCACGATGGTATTTGTGGAGCTCATCAACCTGGCCCGAAGCTGGCAAACCGACTCCAAAGATTGGGTTACTATTGGCCCAAGATGATTGTCGACGCCATCTCCCTCGCTAAGAGATGTCACGCCTGTCAAATACATGGCGATTTCATCCATCAAGCACCAGGGTATCTCCACTCTACGACCTCTACTTGGCCGTTCGAAATGTGGGGGATGGACGTGGTTGGCCCCATCAGCCCACCATCGTCGAAAGGACATCGGTTCATTCTAGCAATAACCGATTACTTCTCCAAGTGGGCCGAAGCTGTTCCTCTAAAAGAGGTAAAATCGTCTAACGTGATCAAGTTCGTGAAACATCACGTTATCTATCGCTTCGGTGTGCCTCGGCGGATCGTCCATGACAATGGACCCCAGTTCATCAGCCAGGCTTTCCAGAGATTCTGTGCTAAGTTCAGAATCCAGAGTGTGTCATCAACGGCATACTATCCTCCCGCCAACGGCCTCGCGGAAGCTTTCAATAAGACTATTGGCAAGCTTCTCAAGAAATTCGTCTCGAAAAGTCAACGAGACTGGGACGATAAGTTGGGTGAATGCTTATGGGCATATCGTACGACCGTGCGAACCCAACTAAAGCCACGCCATTTTCCTTGGTGTACGGATGTGAAGCTGTCCTCCCACTGGAAATCCAAATTCCATCTCTACGCGTCGCCCTGACCGCCGAGATGACAACAGAGGAGAAGCATCGACAGCGACTCCAAGAACTGGAGGCCTTAGACGACAAGCGTCTGCAGGCCCAGCAGCAGATCGAGCTTTATCAAGCTCGCATCACCAGAACCTTCAACAAGAAAGTCAAAACGCGAACTTTCAAGAAAGGCGACCTTGTCTTAGCCGTCCGGAGACCCATGGTCATGACGCACAAGACAAAGGGAAAATTCCAACCCAAATGGGAAGGACCATTTGTAGTAGAGTCGGTCTACTCGAATGGATCGTATCGTCTCATAACCTCTAATGGCGATACACTCATGATGCCAATCAATGGCAAATTCCTGAAGAAATACTATCCCTAGATGGTGTTCTTCTGCCGATCAAGTTAATACCACACCTCTGATCAAACATCCAACGCCTTCGACGGCTAAGGATAGAGGAAAATGTTGGCATCTAAGCCCAACATAAGTCCTCGACAACTCATCATGCTGAGGGGAATAGCATGACTAGCCCAACTCAAACGGTAGTTGGTAAAGGCACCTCAAATCCGTTGACAGCTGAGGGTTTGCTAAAAATCCTAAGTGGACCTGATTCCACTCTCTCCTCCAAAATCTCTTACCAGTTCTCATCCATAGAATGGTAGGACCACAAAATGCAAACATTACTACGTTAAACACTATACCTCTGGTAATGAATACTCCTTGTCGAGTACAAGCCCCGCTTGTTACCTCTACATAGAGCAGCAAACTTCAAAATTGCCAAGTTAACACTATACCTCTGGCATTTCAAATTCCACTTGTCAATTCTCATCAATAGAATGACAGGTCCTCAAATTGCTCCTATCAAGAGCCAATTCTTGTCAAGTTAATATCACACCTCTGACAAACTACTGTTTAAGTTAACATTACACCTCTAAGCAGTATATCAGGTGCCCGTCAAGTTAATATTACACCTCTGACAGTCACCCTTTCTTCAGACTTCCATATCGAAGCTGAAATGGACGATGCCAAGTTAACACTACACTTCTAGCATCCGAGTCATTGCTAAGTTCAACAATACACCTATGGCTATGACCTTTCCTCGACTTCCTTAAGCCGAGACGAACGATGCCAAGTTAACACTACACTTCTAGCATCCGAGTCATTGCTAAGTTCAACAATACACCTATGGCTATGACCTTTCCTCGACTTCTTCAAGCCGAGACGACTAATGCCAAGTTCAACATTACACCTCTAGCATTACCCTCACTGTTAAGTTAAACATCACACCTATGACAGTGACACCCTCAGTTTTCCCTTATAAAACTGAGATGTCGATGAGTTAAGTTAATATCACACCTCTAACTCATGTCCTTGTCAAGTTAACATTACACTTCTGACAAGACTATTTCCAACCCGTTAAGTTAATATCACACCTCTAACGGTAAGGACTTCCCTAGATTCCCCCGCGAGTCTAGTTTCATTTGATATTCTCCCCAACAGAATATCGAATTCATTTTGGAGGCATTGTTGGTTAACATTACACCAATAAACAATGTTTCCATCAACATCCCCAGCTGATCTGAAATCAAGTTAAGCACAAATCCTTGATAAAAGTTCATCTTTCCTGGGGGTACGAACTCCACCTGTCACTTTCTTCCACAAAGTGGCAGGTCCACCAAAAATCACCTCTGTCAAGTTAAGCTTACACCTCTGACAGTGTCATGAAAGTTCTTGAAACAAGATCTTTCCTCATATCTTTTGACTTATTAAGATTATGATTATAATTTTGATAAAGATCAAAAGACTTCCTTGCTCCTACATGTCCAACCAAAGGCAAAGAGTTCGAGACAAAAGAAGTAAAAAGGAGGGTGTCACTTTTATTTATATCCAAAAATATGAAAGTGATACAAAAACGCTCTCTTATACAAATAAGATTGAGCGTTACAAAAAAGAAAAAAGAAGGGAGGAGAAGGCTAAAAATCTCGATCTGGTAGGGAACGGATGCGCTCCCTGAGACGATGCATCTCATGCTGACGTGCCTTCTCAGCCTCCATCATCGCCTGGACCCGCAGCTCCTCTTCAGATAGGCAGGGTTTTTCAGCCAGCTGGGCTCGCAAAGTCTCCAATCTGGAGAGATGAACAGACTGGCTCTCTTCAGCCCGTACCCTTGCAGCCTTCTGCTCCTCTAGCTTCTTCTGGAGGGCGACGAGCTTCTCTTCATTGACAGCTAGCATGGCTTTGGCCTTAGCAATGGCAGCCCGAGCGTTGGTAATAGCAAGCTCTGTGTTCTGCATGATAAGCTCAGTATCCCCTGAGTCTTCAATCAGCCTTTGGCATTCAGCCTGGGAACGCTCAAGGTTGCTGACCTCTTCGGCAATTTGTACTTCCACTTCCTGTCGCTCTTGCCTTTGGGCAGAAAGGAGGCTATCCAGGATGACTTGGGTTTCGTGGAGGGAGTCAGCTTCGTCTAAAGACTTCAGCTCTTTCAGGTCACTCTCCAACTGATCCACCACCCCATACATGCCTGAGCAAGAGGAAGGCCCCCGACTAGCTCGATGTTCTCGGCCACATTCCCGAGAAATCTCCGGGCAAAGTCAAAAGAACGACGCCCAGAAAGGATAAAGTCGATGCACGATCGCATCGCTTCAAAGAACTGCCGCACCGTACTGCGCGTCAGGAAGTCCATGCTGTCATCACCCGGAACGCTCCCCGACCCCCTTTCTATCTCGGAAGAAGGGGTGTAGGCCGGCTCTTTTTGCGCAGAAGTCATGCTAACCGCCGATACGGCAAGAGCGGAACCAGCCACTGGTGCTTCCGGAGGTGCTATCCCTGCGGGAACTTCCGCGACCAATGATGGAGTGGCAAGCACGATTTCCTCAGAAACTTCATTTGAAACTTGAGCCGTGCAATCTCCTGGGAGTGGACCTGCCTCCACCCGAGCCTCCTCGACCTCAGTAGTGGCTTCCTCCTCTGGCAGAGTGGAAGGCTCCCCAGTCTCAGCAACTGCCCCCTCTGAGGGCATCTCAGCAGCGGAGGTCTCAATTCCCTGTGGTCGAGTCAACTCTCCCACCATCTCCTCAATATGCGAGGAGGTTGTAGCCTCGGCATCTCCAGCTGACCCTGCAATATAAAATGAAGAATGTCAAGACATCTTCTTCAACATGTAAAGAAAAATTGGACAGGAGGTGGAAAGGGTACCTTCAACAGGAATAGCCGCCACTGGTGGTGCAGATGATGACTCGCCCACATACATTTCCTCCTCTGAGATATGGAAGAACTTGCTTTGATCAGGAGGAGCGGGTTCATCACCATAGTCGACCTCGTCCTCAAACATGCTTGCCCCTGAGAACGAAGAAGACGACAGATCAGTGCGAGGAGAATCCACAATCGGAGCCTTGCCTCCAATCACTCCAGTAGTAGGACTAGGGTCAACGGCTCTAGGACTGGGGATGAAGACGCTCGGAGATCCCAACTGCTGTGCCTCATCTCTCCTTTCATGAGCAGAAGGTGATTTGAGCTGAGCTGCAACTCCCGGAATCTCAACATCTGCATTACCCATTACTTCAATCTCTGGAGATGCGACATCAGCAGCAACAACGGATTCCTCGATGAACTCCCCTTCCTCCACAGCCTCGCGGTGCTCGCGGTGCGGCCTAGGAGCACGAACTGGAAGAGGAAAATCTTCCTCTTCCGGAGATTCGCCAACTCTGGCAACGACATCTTCAGGAGGAGCCTCAACTCCAGCAGAGATGGCTCCAGATTGAGAGACTTCAGCCGCCGAGTCCCTCTTAACCTTCTTCGGGGCAGGCTCAACAACAGAAGTAGAGCGGTGAGGACGCTTACTCACCAACTGCCTAGACCTCTTCGTCTGCGGCTCCTCCCTCGTCGCTGATGGCTCCGCCCTCGTTACTGACGGCTCATTCTTCGCTCGTGGCTCTGCCCTTGGCGGTCGTGGCTCTGTAGCTCGTGGCTCCCTCCTCGTCCTTCTCCCGACCTCCTTACGGGCTTTCCGGTACTGCTCTACGAGTCTCGTTGGTTTACCAGACTCTGTCCTTGCCTCGAGGCTTGCATTGATGCTCTCGATACATGAAGATGCCGGAAGAAAGTCTGGTGTCTGGACGGCTTGGGAGTACCAAGTACAATAGCTTAGACTCATCTGGCACTTGGGCGCTTCGAGAGGTAGACGGAAGGTTGTTCCTGTCCCTCCAGCCACACTATAGTACCAGGCCCGAGCACCCTCGAACAAGTTCCCTTCGAAGGCGAGATAAGCATTTGGATTCCCGATATAGAGCTGGTCATAGCCGAACTGTCGAGCGAAGCGATTCGGCATGTATGGCTCAATGGTGCATGACGTCCCTTGTCGAAAAAGCATATACCCGGGCCGAATATTGAGCAACCACCAGAAGGCTCCCTGGGATAACCTCGTGAAATCATCAGGGCCTGCGGAATCGACAAGTAGATCGCCGTAGGATGCACCAGGGATCTGGAGGAGGCAACGATTGAGCTGATAGTTTGCCGGGGCTGAAAGACGCTTCCGGATGTAATATATATAAGGATCTTCCCACCTTGAACCCTCCAATCGCTGTATGAAGGGGACGGAGTCCTCCTTCCAACGCACCGCCGTCATCAAAGAGGGGCAGTGCATCACATACCAGGCCATAAGGTATGTGTAAGGCAGCTCGACCCGAGGATTGGGATGCTTCACCACTGGATTCCCCTCTGCGTCCGTGAGCGGCTTTCCCTCGGAATCCACAGTTTTTGGCGGCTCACAAAAGCTTTTAGCCAGCGCCCGCAGCCCGCTCTGAATACCAGCCACCACGGTCGGGAGAAGAGCTATAGGGTTGCCATGGGCCAGAAGCACCGCCGGGTACACCACGTCGGCAACTATAACTTCATGTGGCAGCGTGGGCACCACACAACGCTTTAGCCACAGCATCAGAAAACCCGCCAGCAGCGCCCGATCGGAGATAGGAGTCCGGGCTTGGTGGTGGAAGCTTTCAAAAACCAAGTCGGGGTCGAAACCATCTTCGTTCGATTCTGTGGTGTAGAACTTCTCGGGAGCCTGGTCAATCCGGTCTTCGATCTCCCTATCAGAGCTGGGAGCCAATCGGGTGATCAAGTGGTCTTTGGTGTTCACATTGTTGAACAAATAACTGGCCCAAGACAGATACGTGACCCCCTGCGACCGCCATTTGGTGATCTGACCGCAGATATGGAAGTGACAGAGCACTTCCCAGTAGGTCTCGTATATGAGGGGAAACTCCTCCTTCACGTGGCGAAGCTCCACAGCGGTCGGGACATATTCTTCATAGGGCATGTCCCCTGTTACCAGTCCTGAGACCTCGTGCAGCTCGTGTAAGGCAAGGCCCATCTCCCCGACTGGAGTAAAGAACGTCCCCGTCAAGGGATTGTAACGTTCTAGGATCCCAAAGAAGTTTTGAGAACTTTGAGGGATCCCCCACTGTACGGCCCTGACCGCCGAGTACAGTCCTACACGCTTCAGCAAATCCCCGAGCTCGGTAAGGACAAAGCCAACCATCCTGCCCCACCAGTAATTCGCTGGGGAATGGATCCACCCATATGCACGGAACGCAACTGGATAGTCACCCTCCGCTGCCATGAACATGTTGAGGAAGGTGGTGCCAATGTGCGGTATCTCTCCAGACGGGATCTCCCTCTTGCGCGATCCAGGGAAAGGCCGATAACCGACCCGTCATGGCCGTCATGACGGTGCACTTGGTAGTGGGAGCCCAGATCGCCAAGAGTAACCTCAGGAGCATATCGAGCGAGGTCAAACTCCATCTTCCGCGGGACGGACATATGCTGGTAATAGAACATAGGGTACATCCTATCCATGGCCGGGAGAAAGAACCTTCTGCCCCTATTTGACGGAGCCATGTGTAAGTCCCTTCGTGCACGCGATGGCCGCCATCGTGGATATGATCCCCGAAGAAGAAGGCGGGCTTCTCCAGCTGAATGCCATCATCCGTGATGAATGCTGCATCGGTCATAAGCACTCGAAGAGTCCTCATATCGACGTTCGAGAGCTTCTTCTCACGAGCCGGCGACTGGTCGGCAGTCACAGGGACAGTCCTTTGCAGCACAAAGGTTAGGTTCCGGTCAGCACCACCTACATGCCCAAAATGGCGTATCTTGGGGAGTGAAGTAGCAGGTTGCGGCGCTGCAAAAAGATAAAAACACTTAAGTCAGATGCTTTACCAAAAGCAAAGAGAAATACTAAGTGTTTATAATCTAAACGCAGAAGAGATACTGGACGCAGGAATTATCAAATCCGCGTCCAGACCTGCAACTCTGCGTCAGGAAGCACAGAACGCGAAGATCAATTCCGCGTTCTACAAACCAATACTTATGAAATTCCAGAGTACTTGGACTCAGACGCCAGATTCATCAAATTGGCGCCTGATGACACAGAACGCGAAGATCAATTCCGCGTTCTACAAACCAATACTTATGAAATTCCAAAGTACTTGGACTCAGACGCCAGATTCATCAAATTGGCGCCTGATGACACAGAACGCGAAGATCAATTCCGCGTTCTACAAACCAATACTTATGAAATTCCAAAGTACTTGGACTCAGACGCCAGATTCATCAAATTGGCGCCTGATGACACAGAACGCGAAGATCAATTCCGCGTTCTACAAACCAATACTTATGAAATTCCAAAGTACTTGGACTCAGACGCCAGATTCATCAAATTGGCGCCTGATGACACAGAACGCGAAGATCAAATCCGCGTTCTGCAAGCCAAGACTTGACTCTGCCCGGACTCAGACGCCAGATTCATCAAATTGGCGCCTGATGACACAGAACGCGAAAATCAAATCTGCGTTCTGTAAGCTGCGTCCAGAGACCTTCACAGTTAGAAATATTCTAAGTGAAGGACCCGAAGTGCAGAGTCCTTGGGCGTCAGATTGTCTAATCCGCGCCCCGGTTATCATCCCAAAGACTGCGTCTGGGGAATCAAACATTCTCTGTGTTAAAGTTCTTAAAGGTGAAGTTCTGCCTAGACGGCATACTACCTTGGAGACCTTGGAGGACGAAGTCCTGCGCAGAGGAAGAGCTGCCCCTCCGGGCCTCGGTGGTGGTCGCCTTTGAGGAAGAAGCGGTCGGCTTAATCTTTGGTGCCATGGCGAATTTGATCCGAGGTTAAACAGAGGAACAGGGAGGAGAATATGTTTTTCTAAAGTTCTTAGCAAGCGCGAGAAGAAGAAGAGTCTCTCCAAACTGCTGCCTTTTATAGGCACAGGGATTCGCAGAGATACGCGGCGCGTGACCCAAGGGACGCTGCAGCGAGTCGTCGCTTGACGCATGTAACAAAATCATTTCCGGTGGCAAAGATCATGCGTCGCAACCTCGCCACGAGTTAAAAATTGACACGTGGAGCAGTTCATTTAATGAACCGCGAGATCCGCGCGCCAAAAGGCGAAATTTCGCCGTTTCCCCAGGCCAGCTGGCGGCGTAATCATGACAACATAGAGTCCGCGCCCAGAAAACGCACCGGACATGCCCCGTCAGCATTTCCAAGAGTGCGTTCGGAAGATCGCGTCTCCTCTAAGGAGTTCGCGTCTGGCCAAACATCGCGTCTATTTTATGGAAGCTGCGTCTTCAAAGCAGCCTCTGCTTTTCAAAAAGGAGCCTGCGTCCAGTCTTATGCGTCTGCAAGACAGTTCAACAGTACACTGGCGCCAACAGACAACCAACTACTCCCAGCCAAAAACGCACCCGTGACAGACTAAAAGCAATTGGGGAGGTCTAGGCTGTGTATCTAGACACTCAACACGATCGACTCTGATGGCTTCTAAGAGTTCAACAGTACACTCACGAAGACCAAATTCGGATAAGGTCAAACCCGAAGCATCAACAGTCCAGTCACAAAGGCGAACGCGGTTTAAGTCCAAAGTATTCCGAAATCCGTCCCATTCAACTGCGGAATATCGGAAACTTTGGAGGGGGTTCTGTAGGCTGTCTAAAAATGACTAACCAGGCAAGCCATCAAAGAAGCAGTCTTAAACATTAGACGCAAGGGACTGAAGCCCGCGTCTCAGCATCAAGGCGCGTCGGCCCGAAGCCCGCGTCTCAACTTCAAGGCGCGTTTGGTTCAAAGCCCGCGTCTCTACATCAAGGCGCGTCGGCCCGAAGCCCGCGTCTCAACTTCAAGGCGCGTTCGGTTCAAAACCCGCGTCTCAGCATCAAGGCGCGTCGGCCTGAAGCCCGCGTCTCAGCATCAAGGCGCGTCGGCCCGAAGCCCGCGTCTCAACTTCAAGGCGCGTTCGGTTCAAAACCCGCATCTCAGCATCAAGGCGCGTCGGCCTGAAGCCCGCGTCTCAGCATCAAGGCGCGTCGGTTCAAAGCCCGCGTCTCAGTTGCAACCGCCCCAGATCGTGGAGGTCAGTTACCGCGCGTATAGCGGGTAACGGCCCCTCATTCAGGCGCATTTTAGGGGGCACGATCACCCCTTAAGACCCTATAAATAGCCCTGTTAGCTATGAAGGAAGGGTCGATTGATTGAATCCAAAGGGAGAGGGGTCGGGCATTCTTGAATCCAGAATCAGAGAAGGGTCGGGCGAGCAAATTAAATCCAAAGGTCGGAGATTTTGAGAGAAGCACGACGCCAACAAGAGAGAAGACTCTTCAGCAGGCTTACTGAGTACTAACCGCTCTTCGCTTACCTCCTCTTTGAGAGTTTGGTAGACGGAGCTGAGTTACTCCCCTACCGGCCGAAGAGAAGACCCCCGACGGTCCAGGACGGTCATCTGGTCAACGGAGAACAAGATTCACTCTCCATCGCCACACGAAGAACCCAGCCTTAAACAAAGGGAAGACTCAAGCATCCTCCCTCCCTTGTAGTCGGAATATTGTTTTGTTGTAATCTTTCAACTGATTCAAGGAAATTTTACGGCAAATCTCTTTCCGTACCGAACAATTATTCCACCGAGCGGCCTTAGCCCCATCGTAGAAGATACTTCTCTGCACCATCACAAGGGAAAATTGGAGACATCCACCCACTATCAACTTACGAAGCCTAACTCCTTCAAATATTTGCTGACATGAAGGAGAAAATGGCAAAGCAACAAGCTCTTTTCGACTGCGAATGGGGGCAAGCGGGGCTGGATCGAGAAAGCACGGGCCATGAACGGAAGGAGATGAAACGTCTAAATGACCAACTCCTCGACCAGATCGCGACCCTCAGAACTCTGAGTACCGCTTCCATCGTTAGAGAGGCCCACTGTTACAGAGGCTACAAGTGGAGAGCAATCTAAAAGTCGGAGGCATCGCAAAGTAACCTCCCCCACTCCATCAGAGAAATCTAATAGTGGATCGATTTCTCCTCATCCCGCCCAAAGGATCGACCTGATCATTCTCGGAGGAAGACCGAGGATTTCATTCGTGTCCAAGATCTCAACAAGTTCAGACAAAAGCGAATCGAAGAATCGAATATGCCATAGCACGGTATATTCAGGGCCATCGCCACTAATGCATCTAATTCTTTTTTCTCCGAGGACATACGGGAATATGGATTTCCCAAGAAGTTTATTATTTCGACCTTTGATTACTACTCCAGTCAGAGTGATCTGGTTCAACATCTCTGCTAGTGTCAGGACAAGATGGTGATCCATTTAAGAAATGACTCCATCTTATGTCGGATCTTCCCCTCTAGCTTGAAGGGAGTAGCGTTCGACTAGTTCTACTCTCTTTTGCCATGCTCAATCCACATCTTTGGAGATCTCACCTACTTGTGTCTCACTCAATACTCTTCCCATCAGGAGTTCAAGCGGCACAATCATCACCTCCTCTCCATTAAGATGAGGACCTACGACAAGCTCAAGGCATACATTGACCATTTTCAGAATCAGCTAGCCAAAGAGCACAACTGCAGCAAAGACGCATTCACTTTTGCATTCATTAGCGGACTATAGATCACTCACCCACTGTTAAAGTATCTGGTGAGATACAACATCACCTGCTAGAGGAGATCCTATACCGCCCCAACCATACATCCAATTGGACGAAGTAATGAAAAGCTTTACCAATTCTTCTTTCCACCACAGTGACGATGGTACAAAATCGAAGCTGCAACACAAGAAGCCCCTCCGTTGACTTCCAGGGTTGCAGACAGAGAACTTTCAAGAAGCAACCATTCTCGCACCCTCAGCATAGCCAACCCCATGCCCATCAAGTATCTGACAGCTTCACCCCACGGAAGCTCCCAATCCAGACGTCTTCGAAGCCATTTACGGTCAACCCTGAGTGAAACGTCCAGAGGCAAAAACACACTTCTGCTCATCCAGGAGTGAAAAACCATTGTTCCTTCCATGACGATAAGGGAGATCGAAAATGTCGGTCCCTCCGTAAGTACCTTGAAGATCTTATCCAACAAGGCTATTTTGAGAGTTGATTGAGACGGGAAAGGTGTATTTAAATGTTGTTTAGAATTTACCTTGGTGCTATGTATGTATAAAGTTCAATATCACCTTTTCTTGTCTCCCGTTATAGCGTAGAGCTATACCGTGTCGAACCTCAGGGAGAGCTAGCGATGGAAGCGTTACGAATAGTAGTGAGAAGAGTAAACGAAGTGTCTTCTTTGCTCAAAAGAATAGATAAAACACGGAACAAGAGATGAAAGAAGTAGTGGAAGAATCGTTCATGATGAGAATTGGAAAGAGATCAAGAATAGAGTTGCTTGGAAAGAATCAAACCATGACTAGCTTACCTAGCTACCTTACCAAAGCTTACCAAACTCCGTGATAGTGAAGGCGTGCCTCATGTTGTCACTCCATCGGCGTAGGTTTCGTCTTGCGTGTTGATCTAATTACTTTCTCACTATGATGACGGGTGGTTTAACTCGTCGGAGAAGAGAAGACCATCCAACTTGCAAGATGAAGTAAAGCGATCACCCATGAGTTGGTGAAGATGGCAAGGCTACTGGTTAGCTAGTACATGGAGAAAGAGTTAGCTACAAGCCATAACAAAACAAAAGCAAAGCATGAAGTAAAAGCAAAGCAAGTAAAGAAAGCAAGTAAAGAAAGCGAGTAAACTAGAATCAAGCTCGAGTAGAATTGAAGAGAATGGATCAATCCTTGTATTGCTTCAAGTTGTCACTCCTTGATAGTACAAGCTCTCTCTCTCTCTTACAATATCTCTCTTGCAATGAAATCTAGGGAAGAAGAGGAAGGAGGCCTACAACATAAAGAAAACCTAATACATGCAACTAAAACTAATCTCCTCCTCTTGCTGTTCAGTCTCTGCTCGCAGGCCAGGTGCAGGTATTTATAGCCCCAGGAGAAGGATCCAGAACCAAGTCTGTTGGCGCAAAATCTGGGGCTCAACGGCCCCAGATCTGCCGCCAGGGCGCGGCAAAACGCGGCAAAACGGCGGCCGTTGCGCAACAGCTTTCTGTTGCGGGTTGTTACAAGTTTGTTAGCCACGTGGACCTTCTGGAATCTTCGTTTGTTGAGCGGATCTCTCTGGATCTTGGATTAGATTTGGGCTTTATCTTGGATTTGAAACTAATCACTTTAATTATTGCTAATTAAAGTGATTATTGGCTTTCACTCCATTTAAGTGTAGATCTGTAAATATATAGAGAAGATTAGTAAAAATCATGTATTTATTTGTAATATGCATGGGGATTATGTGGTAAAATATGCAATATTGTGTTACAATCACACCCCCACACTTATTCTTTTGCTCGTCCCGAGCAAAACAAGAAAAGAAAAGAAAATCCTAACTACCAATTTTATTACACCACTTTCGCAGGTGACGCGATTGCACTGAGCATGTGCAACAAGCCGTTAAACCTCTAGGTTACCCTAGAGGAGGAGTGTTGTCTCCTGAGGGTTTTCAGCGGATTACACCCACAAAATCCATAAAGAAAGAAGATAAATGTTAGTGTTTTGAAAATTCATTTGAACAAGAGACAAGTTTACGAACTATTTTTGCAAAAATATAAGTGATCCTAGGTCATAAGTCCACCTATAATTATTCTTTCTTAAACTTAGTATCCATGCAAGATCTTGTTTTTAATTAAGGTAAGAATTCAAAATTGGATTGAATACTTTATCTTTCATAAAACCTAGATAGTATGCACACCGTGCTCGTGAAGATTTCTAGGATTTCAACTCTAACCATCAAGCCATTTATTTATTTATATATACTTTTTATGCTTTTTTCTTCCCTTAGTTTAGGCTTTCTAGTCTACCCTTGTAGCGAGCCTTTAACCGATGACTCCCAAACCAGACGGTCTTAGGGCACCAGATGAGAAAACGTCCCTCGGGTTTAAGGTCTCGAGTAGAAAAGGCCACGAAACTAAAGGGGATTATTTATTTCCTTTACCACCGTTAGGCGTGAATAATCATGCTTCTTGAGGCACATTTATCCAGCTTAATAGGTGATGTTTTATTTATATATATATATATTTTTTTTCTTTTTTTTTTTCTTTTATTATGGCATTTTTGGTCTTTGTTTCCATCCCAAGAAATGTGTAAGTGTAAGTGCATATTATCTCAGGCAAAAAATTCAAGATAAAAATATCTCACCAATTTTACTTACTTAGCCTATAATCTCAAACAAGATCTATTATTTCAACTAAATTTAAGATGTCATAATTAAGGCTTTCTTAATTCCTAAGATACATCTTAATTTTCTTAAAAATAGATCTAAACTTTGTCTCTTATTTCAAAAAGTTTTTATTTTTATTTTTTTATTTTTTATTTTTATTTATTAAAAGAAGTGTAAAAGAAAGAAAAATCTAAAAACTCTAAGTTAGTAAACCCTCCCCCACACTTATTTCATGCATTGTCCTCAATGCATCATGATGTATGTATGCATGAAACAAAATAGAGAGGGAAGGAAAAATCACCTCAAGGTGGTGGTTCCGGTGGTGGTCGGATTGGTCCACGGAACATGGCCCAATCATCTTTTCTTTGGGTTTTGAGGAACCCACCAAAAATATCATGAATATGACCCACAAGAATGATGTATGCATGTGTGATTTTTATTATGTACATGCCCCCATCTACTTTCCATTTTCCATAATAAATTTCTGAGTCAAATTTATCAAGCTCCTTGTCCCAGAATGGTGTATGGAATGATAGAACAGTTGACTTAGACTCGGAATGAACAGGAACTAACACTGACTCAGGGAAGTGAATGAAGTCAAGAAAAGGTGCAGGAGTCGAAGTGAGTTCAGGAATTGGGTCCAAGTCAAGAAAATGAAGCTCAAGTCCACAATCATTGTCCAACAATTGGATGTGACCTAATATGGGTGATATCTCTTTACTTCCAATATTAAGAAATTCAAGCTCATCGGCATACAATTCTTCAAAACTAAGGTCAACTTCGTCCGTCAGAATTGTATAATCAGTTTCAGAAGAAAAGAGATTGAGAAAATCAAGGTCACATTTCGCATTGAGTTCAATAAAAAATGGAGAACTTGCCAATTTGTCAATAGGATCATCAAAAGTGTATAATTGGTCAAGTTCAATGTGATCCTCAAAGATGGGTGATTCAACTTCATTATGAATTGGGACAGGATCCAATGTTGACTCCGGGAAAAGATTGAAGTCAGGTAAAGATACCGGAGTCATTATTGAATCAGGAAAAAGAATTGAATCAAGAAGTTGGGGTTCAAGATCACATTCCTCATGTAATTCAATTCCACAAAAATGTGAACTTGCCAATTTATCAATGGGATTTTCAAAAGTATGGAATTGGTCAAGTTCACTATGATCATCAAAGATTGGTGATTCAATTTCAAAATGGATTGGCACTGGATCCAATACTGACTCGGAAAATGAAGTGAAATTAGGTGAAGACACCGGAGTCATAATTGAATCAGGAAGGAAAATTGAATCATCAAGTGGAAGTTTAGGATCATAATCATGTTCAAGTTCAATTTCAGGGAAAGAAAAACTTGCCAAAATATCAATTGGATCTGAAGTTTGGACAAGTTCATTTGTAGGAGATGAAAAACTTGCCAAAATGTCAATGGGATTTGACGTTTGGACAAGTTCAATTTTAGGAAATGAAAAACTTGCCAAAATGGAATCTGAAGTTTGGACAAGTTCAGGTGGTTGTGCTGAAATTGAATCTTGATTTCCAAAACAACATGACTCTTTGGCTCGGACAGAATGGTTAGTGACATTAGAAGAATGAGAATGAAGAGTTTGAATCATCAACTCAACGTCACGATTACGAGTATTTCGAGTCTGAGCCAAGAATTCAAGCATCTTTTCACAATTCATAGGTTCATCATTTTGTGGAAAAGATGAAGTGTTGTTTTGAAATTGGTGATGAAATTGTGAGTCAAAACTGTGTGGTGATGGAAGAGTGGACTCACACAAGAAATCATTACTCATAAATGGTTGTTCATTAGGAAAAGGTGGAACTGAGTAAGACTCTTGAAAATACTGTGGAATTGGAGAGGAAAATGGTTCTGGAAGTGTCTGCTCAGCTCTCTGTAAATTGGCTTCTAAACTCCTTAGTAACTCAGATTTTTCTTCAAATGGTGGTTCAGAACAAGGAGTATATGAAGCGGAATCGGGAAATGAATCTTGTGAATATTGTGGACTTGGTGGAAATGGTGGACAAGGAGGTTGATAATTAAACTCGGGGGACTGGAATCCCCAATGACTCGATGAAGAGTTGAAATTATTTTGGACATTATAATTGTTAGATGGGGGGTATGGGTCATATTGATTCGGATAAGGCCAACCCGGTGTATTTGGTTGGTGCATATTGTAAAACACCGGGTTGGAATTATCCGAATATGGAGATGGTGTGAAATATGGATTATTATTAGGATGGAAAGAATTGTAATTGTAAGCCATATCACACAATCAAATACAAACAAACAAACAAACAAACAAAAGAAAGAAAAATTCTAACCTAAGTTAGGGTACACTTAGGACCTAGACGACTCCTAACTGATAGACTGTCCACGGGAGGTTTAGTGTAGACTCTAACCACAAGCTAATCAGCCAGGGAAGGGTAAGGTTGGTGGGAGGTTTTCCGTCCGGAGACGTTCCTTAATTAAGTAACCAGCAACCTTCGGGCTTTCGGCCCTCAACCCCTTTCCTAGACACTGATTTTGCAAGAGTTAAATTCCAACACTTTTCCCCCTTAGGATAATCTCCTAAATGAGTCCGAGATGTCCCTAGGGCCAACGTCTATTTTTTTATTAAATTAGGCTTGGGTTAGTGAGTGCTTGGGAAAATGATTTTCGGGCTAAGGAAAGGGTAATGAACTCCCCACCTTATCTTATTTACGGGTATGCCCTTAAAATTGAATTGTGCAAGTGTACAAGAAATATAACAAGGATTCACTCAAAGCATGAAAATCAAGCAAGAGATGATTCCTAGTCTATATGCAATGCGAAACGTACCTTGCCTCCAGCACTCTTCAACAGTAAAAGTAAAGAATTGAAAGACACGTGCGTAGAATGCAAATGTCTAAACAATTTTTAACAATTTCAACCAACTTTTTACTGTTGATTAAATTAGCAGGTAATAGGTGAAAAATACAGGATTTCAATTATATCAGCAGCTGTGTTTTGCAGAATCAGAGCCCCTGCAGAAAAATTGTAAGTAGTTCACTCAGAATTGCCGCAGATCCGCGGCAAAAACCTGGATTCCGCGGCAAAACTGAGGGATCCTGGTCTCTGCTTTCGAGAGCAGAGGCCCAGGTCCACTTATATGTCACTGCAAGCAAAATTTTCCTGTTTCTTCTCCTGTAACCTGCAACAGAGAAGAAAGTTCGTTTAGTTTCTCACTTTAAAGAAAATCCGTTGCTCTCCCCGGCAACGGCGCCAAAAATTTGATTGAGACGGGAAAGGTGTATTTAAATGTTGTTTAGAATTTACCTTGGTGCTATGTATGTATAAAGTTCAATATCACCTTTTCTTGTCCCCGTTATAGCGTAGAGCTATACCGTGTCGAACCTCAGGGAGAGCTAGCGATGAAAGCGTTACGAATAGTAGTGAGAAGAGTAAACGAAGTGTCTTCTTTGCTCAAAAGAATAGATAAAACACGGAACAAGAGATGAAAGAAGTACTGGAAGAATCGTTCATGATGAGAATTGGAAAGAGATCAAGAATAGAGTTGCTTAGAAAGAATCAAACCATGACTAGCTTACCTAGCTACCTTACCAAAGCTTACCAAACTCCGTGATAGTGAAGGCGTGCCTCATGTTGTCACTCCATCGGCGTAGGTTTCGTCTTGTGTGTTGATCTGATTACTTTCTCACTATGATGACGGGTGGTTTAACTCGTCGGAGAAGAGAAGACCATCCAACTTGCAAGATGAAGTAAAGCGATCACCCATGAGTTGGTGAAGATGGCAAGGCTAGTGGTTAGCTAGTACATGGAGAAAGAGTTAGCTACAAGCCATAACAAAACAAAAGCAAAGCATGAAGTAAAAGCAAAGCAAGTAAAGAAAGCAAGTAAAGAAAGCGAGTAAACTAGAATCAAGCTCGAGTAGAATTGAAGAGAATGGATCAATCCTTGTATTGCTTCAAGTTGTCACTCCTTGATAGTACAAGCTCTCTCTCTCTTACAATATCTCTCTTGCAATGAAATCTAGGGAAGAAGAGGAAGGAGGCCTACAACATAAAGAAAACCTAATACATGCAACTAAAACTAATCTCCTCCTCTTGCTGTTCAGTCTCTGCTCGCAGGCCAGGTGCAGGTATTTATAGCCCCCAGGAGAAGGATCCAGAACCAAGTCTGTTGGCGCAAAATCTGGGGCTCAACGGCCCCAGATCTGCCGCCAGGGCGCGGCAAAACGCGGCAAAACGGCGGCCGTTGCGCAACAGCTTTCTGTTGCGGGTTGTTACAAGTTTGTTAGCCACGTGGACCTTCTGGAATCTTCGTTTGTTGAGCGGATCTCTCTGGATCTTGGATTAGATTTGGGCTTTATCTTGGATTTGAAACTAATCACTTTAATTATTGCTAATTAAAGTGATTATTGGCTTTCACTCCATTTAAGTGTAGATCTGTAAATATATAGAGAAGATTAGTAAAAATCATGTATTTATTTGTAATATGCATGGGGATTATGTGGTAAAATATGCAATATTGTGTTACAATCAAGAGTACATCCTCGCACCCGGAGCCTCCTCCGAGACAGAAAGACACCAGGAGATCCGTTCTCTGAATCGACCGCAACACATGATCACTCAATACAGAATGGTTGACTAACACCAATCCGAGAAATAAGGGTAGGAAAATTCCTGAAATGGTTAAAAAAAACTCTCTATATTTCATTCACTTTTACGCATTTTGTTAAAATTATTTAATAAAATATATTCTTAATGGCTTCCCTACATCTTTCTTGGATTCGCGAAAATTGTTCATCGACCCCGATCGGTCAGCCTACAAGCTCTCTTCTCCGGAGTCATGATGGAACATCCGAGGAGGGATTTCCCCGCTTGAGATTCAACAGTTCCAACGTTTGACTCCTGGCTCTCTACATCCTCCACGGGATTTGTTAATTTGCTCACCGGTCCCCATGCGGCCAGCTCAAGAGCGCATCCCTTTGGAGGTTTCTGTTGGTGTGTTCCGAGGAGGAAAGGCCTCATTCGAGAACAATAATACGAGCATTCACCTCTGATATCACTCTGACTCATCTCCATTCAATTAGTCGTTTGCATTAATTCTTTATTTAGGTGTTCCGGGGAGCCCCACTCGAGAATGATACCAAAACCATTCGTCTCAGGGCGCTCTCGAACTCATCCCTGATTGGGCAACTGCCCTTTGGAAGGCTCATCCCCAATCAATAAACTGTCACCCTTATAACTCATCCCTAGTGGGCAACAGCCATTCATCCCCAATCAGACAACTACCGTACGAGAGGTTCATCCTCGATTAGGCTACTGCCAGTTTGTCTGTATTTTGAGAACAAAAGCCCCACTCGAGAATTACAGTACAAACATCTATCTCTGAGTTTCAAAGGCTCATTCTTAAATAGGCAACTGCTCTCAAAATGCTTATCCCCAATTGTGCAACTGCCTACCCACCTCCACAGCTGAGGGCTCCCCTCACTCGAAATTTTATGCTTGTGCATTCCGAGAAGGAAAACTCCCGCTTGAGAATAACAGCACCAATATCAGCCTCCAAGCTCCCATCGACTTCGTAACTGAAGTCCCCACTTCACTCGTAGACCAGCGTCTTTTGACCCAGTTCAACCCCGCGATTAAAGTCCTCACTTCATTTGGGGACCAGTGCCCCTCGTCCCAGTTCAACTCTGTGACTGAAATCCTCACTTCACTCGGAGAACACTGTCTATGTGCTCGAAAATGAAGACACCATCCGGAGATGGTATTGAGACACATTATATTCTTTCCATCCGAAAGTCAGGTCTCCGAAAAGGTATGAACGTCATAATACAAATCAGATAAGATCTAAACAACTCAATCGTTTTCATAACATGCATTTACATTTCATTTTAATTTCATTTCGTCTTTACATTTGACAAGTGGAATACATGAAATCTTTTACATCCCTGTGTCTACTTTTGAAAAGAAATATAGGAGACCCGAGAACCTTTCCTACCACCATTTATAGACTCCAACACAGAAACAACAAAGACTTATTCGTCGCAGGAGATCTTTTGAGGGCAGTCTTCATCCTTACAGCGGTTTCTGAAGCAGGTAGCTGTATCTCGCCAGCAGCTCCTTGCTCCTCAAAGGAAGCTCGACAAGCATCACCCACCATTGTGATCCTCAAGAAGCCCTCCAGGAACAAGGCAATGATGTCCAACCAAACGGACTCTAGCAAAACAGACCAGAAGGAGAAAATATCTCTTTCCACCATGATGCCTTGAGGAAGAGGATTAGGCTTAGAAGCCATCCGCTGATACGCCCGATAAGATTTTCCTCTCTTCCATCCTTTTACGCGCTATTTGAAGGGAGTGTCAGATTCTTTAGAATGACCCTCACCGCTTATAAAACTGACAATGAGGAACCAGACTATCGGCTCCAATCGAAGCGCGTTATTAAGCAATCACTCTCAATGGTGGCGCCCTGTCACGATGGCTCATGTATCATGGCGAGTTCATCATGATGACTGATATATCATGCCAAACAGATTCCCAAGCAGCGGGATTTCTATTACCATCTTCTCCACCTTTCTTTCCTCCATCTGACGAAGAGAAGAGAAGGACTCATGGCCACTAATAGAACAACAGGGAAAAGCCTAGAAATAAAACTTCTCAGAGGAGAGGGTAGAGATTACTTCAACATGAAGGATTCAGCTTATTTAAAGATGGAGGAGGAGCCAAACCGACTCCAATTCAAATTCTCGATCCCAGAAAAATCGGATCACATCCTAAAAATTTCAGGAAAGTGAAGGGGCAAGATATCAACTGCTGCTCCCTCACGATCTTGTCATCATGACACCAAGATCCAAAACTACGTCGATTACCTATTTCAAGAAGTCAGGTCAACCAGCACATCAGCTGTCAACTACCAGTACAATCTTCACATTACTCTAAAAGATCAACATTAATGAGTTCGATCTTCCTCTAACTTCTAATATCAAGGCCGAGGCTCCGAGAAATCCTTCAACAGTTCTACTCTCCCGCTTCTCTCTCACAAACTCTGACAAGCAGAAGAGTGGGTGACATCTGTAGTGGTCAAGATTCTGAGCCGTACAAGATGACACATGCCCAAGAAACTAAAAGCCTTTGTCATCTCGGAACTGTCCCAGAAGTGGCTCCACACTCCAAGGACACTTCTGCTCCGATAACTCTGATGCTAGCAACCATCTCAGAGTTTATCCCTTCCTAGAGACATCCAAGGCCCCAACACGAAGACCCTCCGGAGCCTACTACTACTCTACCACTTACAATTAGACAGCACCATCTTCATGATTCACGGATCTGCTACGCCGCAAAATTCTTACTCGAGCTCACATTCGACCCCAAAGAGAAAACCTCGGGCCCTTTCTTTCTCAGACATTCACAACTGTCAGATCTCTCCCCGACCTCCATGACATAGGCCCTCCACGGAGATTCTCGCTTCCACTGGACACAGCTCAACAACAGGATTTTCCGGATTGTGAAGGTAGTTATGTTTCTACAATATCCTCACATTCTAAATACTCCCTTATTTCAGTGGAAACAATTATGCATAGTAACGGATATCTCGGCATGTCAATTCCAATAATAAAGCACGACAATTTGAGCAATTATGAAAAATCCCAACGTGCAAATCGTGCAAATCCGAAGAATCCGCACCAACAGTTACAGCGCTACGGAATACGTATACACTTAGAGATCCATGGAGAAAAGAGGATCGAAAAAATTGTAATCTATAGAATTCACTATAATCATCAGAAACATAGTGAATTCTCTCTCTTCCCCGTGATTTTTCTCAAACTGGGTTTCTACATAAAAATCTTTTGTCACAACCTGTTTACTGGTTGAAATCTAGAGTTTCTCCCTGATTAGATAGACACACCCTCATTTGTGATGCGAGATTGACTGTTCGATCGATTGCATTGGAAATTCTCCACCACACTACTGCACTCTAAAACCTTGAATTTGGTTTTTCATTTTTCTTAAAAAGAACAGACAAGAGAGTGTGTGTATCATTGCAGTAGCTGCTATGTTTGAAATTAATGTTCTCTAGATAGTGGCTAGCTAGTGTTTTTGATTAGTTGGTTTTGGTGGATAATTTGGTGGTCTATGACTTTAGGGCAAGTGCGCCATCAACATCAGAAATATGATATCATCAGCCTCAAGTAATTGCCAATGCGTATGAACCACGTAACATACCAAATCATGAAAGAAAGCCATTGCACAAAGATTTTACCAAACGGGCAAATCATGAGGTTTGCTCACGGGCCATGTGGTGCACTTTTCTTAATTATAATTTGTTTCCAGTTGTCTATTTATATTTTGAATGATTGTCATTCATCTTAAGAGTAAACAACATTATGCTAGTGTACATTACAACCACACTCATTCTCGCTTTTTTCTCGTGGCTAAACTTATAATTTCATACAGCATAACCCATTTGACCACGCACAAATGATTGACAATTGTGAGCTAGAAATTCGACAAACGAAAGAACCTTAGGCCTCCCCATCTAATACCTAGTAAGTACCTCTTCTATCATAAAGGAAGACCTTATTTTTTTTCCCCTCTTTTTGATATAATCATATACTTTACTAGGGCATGTTTGATTTGGAGCGGAAGTGGGGAAAAGCGGAAGGGGAAAAACTCATTTTCTACTTCCGGTGTTTGTTTGTAACTGAAAAAGAGAAACGGAAAAACCCTTTTTCTTTTTCCTTTTCTCTTTTATACCTCATTTTTATACTACAATTTTCTCACTTGTATGGTGCTACAGTTAATTTTGTGGTCATGTAAATTTCACTTGTAATAAGTTGTAGTTCAAAGCACTTTTGTGGTCATGTAAAACTCACTTGCAGTCCAATTAAATTCCAAAAAAAAAAAATCATAATTAATATTTATTTTAATATTATTTTGCGATCAGTTTTGTGATCAACGTTTTCATTTCCACTTCCGCGTTACTAGTCAAACACGGAAAAACAAATATACTTTTCTACTTATACTTTCACATTACAACCAAACACCAGAAAACTTACTGGGAAACATCTTTTCCTCTTACTTGTAACAAACCAAACATGCCCTACTTAAACCCAAAGTAGTAAATAGCGCCCCTACGTTTTAATAAGCAAAGAGGAAGGCATGCCTTGATAACTAGTAGCATTTGAAATGCAGACCCCAAAAAGAACTGTTTTATCAAAACATGATTATTTTGGAGAAAGTATTTTTATCGAAACATTTTTACCACTTAACTTTATATGTTTGAGAAAAAGCAAAGTTAGTGCACTTGTCATTTGTATTAATATCTTAAATATTATTATCGATCTATTGGAAAAGAACTGAGGTGTAGGAGCTAACCATCCCCACCAATAAGATTCATAGGAAATTTTTAAAATTTTAGGCGCTTACATGACAGAAAATTTTGCAAATTTGATAGATGAAATCTAAGTCTACGAAATTTTAAGGGGATGACGTATAATCTAAAACTAGAGTAGTTCCAAGAGGACCTAAAAGAAAGTTTGTTGTTGTTACCTTGAGAAAGCCTGATTGCTATTGTATAGGGTGGGTGAGAGATTTGAAGATGGTGGAACTTTACATCTTTTTTCTTGATTATTGGAAGGCTCTTGGTTGCCTCTCCCTGCAGACATAGTCAAATATTGGGTGAGCCCTACCCTACAAGTTTATTGTATATGTTTTGTAGGGAGCATTATAAGCCATGAATTAAAAGAGGCCATTAATGAGATACCACCTGAGGATTTAAAAAATCCCTCAAAAGGCAACAAAAATCAGCACAATTTTTTTTTTTATTTTTTATCAATCCATAAGTTAAATCAATTTGGCTCTTCAATTCAAACCTTTGAGAATGATTCACAATTACTCTAAACCTCATTCACAGTCACAAATTTAAACCATCATGCAACCAATATGAGCCCCTAACTTATTCAAGGAAGTACATGTTAACTCCAACAAAGTCCTCGATACATGTATCTAAAAGTACAAAAAAGAGAGTGAATGTCATAACTATTCATTTAAAGCAATTCTGGTACAATCATGCAGGGGCACAACTTACCATGTACCATGGCATCTTAATACACCATAAATTTTTTTAGCATAAATACAAAGAAATCAAATTTGTAATATGGTGTCTAATTTGCGCTGAACAAATCTTTTTAACTGTAGTGGTCAAAATTATGACCTATGCGATATCGCGACACCTGGCAAATCTCATCGATCATGAAGGTTTCATATTCGACCTCTGTTGGCCCAAACGTTACACTCTCCGGTTTATGCGTTTTTATGATAACAAAACATATAAAAGCTATTTGGTACTAATAGAGGTTCAAAAATAAATTTCAGGTTGATACAGGTATTGATGATTCAAGAGTTCTCAAGCATGTTACAAGGTTGATGGCTCAAAAGGGCTCACTCATAGGATAAGAGCGCGGTTCAGAGACGCCTACCTGTAGATCATTGTGTTATTAGTTTGTTGAAGAATAGTATATAATATTGAAGCTCAGATACCCTACACATACAAAATTGCACGTGTTTACAAAAGATTATTTTTGACTCTTGATAAAATACTTTAAATCCTATTTCAGTATATGCATACTTAGCTTATTGTATGTTACAAAGCCTTTACAAAACCCCTTTAAAAATAACTTATCTTCAAATCAGATTTCTAGTCTGTTTTTCTCCTTATGACCTGCAGCAGTCGACCGGGCAGTCGACCGCAGTCCTGACCTATAGGGTGTGCATGTGTGCACGTTCCCCGGTCGACCGAGCGGTCGACCGGACCCCATTACGGTCGACCGAGCGGTCGAACGACTGACAGACCCAAACTCTTGGTTTGGGCCGATCGACCAGGTGGTCGACCGTAGTTAGCCAACAGTCATAATATTTAAAAATCGGTCGACCGGCCGGTCGACCGTGCTCTGCATTTCTGGCCAAACGGCTAGTTTTGTAAACCTGTTTTAAAACGTGATTTTTATCTTACAACGTGGATTAGGCTGGATTTTGGTCAAATTATACCTGTTTAGTCCAAATAGAAGTTTATCCTTTAATCCCTATCTAAATCCTATATATAGGGGTGGTTGGCGTTGAGGTGAATCACAACAACTATTACAAAGTTTTCAAAGTTTGAGTATTCTTGAAAGAAGTGTTTTACTCTCAGTTTTTGTGCTCTAATCTCTGTTTTATTTCTGAAGTTTTTGAATCAAATCTCTCTTCTTTTATCTTCACTTATAAACCTTGAGTTTCAATCCTACATATTATTCTCTAGGGTTTTGTAAAGAAAAGTTTTTCAAAAGAGAGTTTGTGATCTTTTGATCACTAAGTGATTATTGTACTTGCGGCTACACTACCTCTGGAGTAGAGGAGTGTGATTGAGGAGTTGGGCACTCCCTAGTGATTGTAATCCTTTATGAAAATCTAGTGGATCGGAAATCCTTCTGGGTGAAGGCGGGACGTAGAGCTGGGTGCTAGAACCTTGAAACAAATCTTTGTGTTTGCGATTGGTTTACTTGTGTCTTTTACTTTCTATTCATTCATTCTTATATTGTCGATTTATACTCTTACAACAAGATTGCATTGCGCACCTCAAACTCTTATTTAGAGGAATCACGAGGAAGAAGTTCAGAGCCCTTCACGGGGTATACGGCTTCTAATCTTGCTTTGAGTTATCGTTGCATCATCTCATTTTTAATTTGTGCATTAATTAGCATTACATCTATTCACCCCCTCTAAGTATGATTTCAATTGGTACCAGAGTTAGGACTCTAATTTTGGCTTTACATCCTTAGAGAGATCCTATAAGTTGCTAATCTATTTTCATATCTTTATCCATCCACTAGTAAAGATGGTTGATGACATTAAGACCCCACCCAAATTTGATGGACTTAACTTTTCCATATGGGAAGTTAGGATGAACATATTTTTGCAGTATCTAGGTAGTTGAGTTGCTAAGCCTTTGACCAAGCCCTATAGTGCACCCGTAGGTAAGGAGGACACTTGGTCCGATCTTACCTCCAAGGAAGTTGATGCAAATTCGAAGGCTCAAAATGCCTTACTTTTAGCATTAAATGAGGATGACTTAACACAAGTTATCCATTGCAAATCTGCTTATGAAATTTGGCAACACTTATTGGTCACTCATGAGGAACATCACAAGTCAAGAGAGCTAAAATTGATCTCTTGCGTTCCCAATATGAAAATTTTAGAATGCAAGAAAATGAATCTATTGATTATATGATTACTAAGTTTACTAAAATCACAAATGCTCTTTCTTCTCTAGGTGATGAATTAATAACGACCAAAAGGTGTGAAGGTGATTCGTGCACTCCCTTCATCATGGGAAATCAAAGCTACCACCTTGAAGGAATTGAATGACAAAGACAAGATGGAGCTCATCAGTCTTATTGGTAACCCTAAAACTCATGAGATGGAGAAAAAGGCTAGAGAAGAAACGGCACCTCAAAAGAAAAAAATATATTGCTTTCAAATCTACCTCTACCATCTTCAATGATGAAGAAGATGAAGAAGAAGATGAAGAGCTATCTCTTCTTGTGAGAAATGTAAAAAGAATGTACCAAAAGAAAAAGCTCAACCATAGAAGGCAATGAGAAGGGAAGAGGAGAAGAAGATCACATGCTACAACTGTCGGAAACCTGGATACATCATGGCCGAATGTCCAGTTTTCAAGAACAAGATATCTTCCTCCATGAAGTAAAAGAAGCCATTTGTAAAGAAGGCGTTCAAAGCCACTTGGGATTCGGAAAGTGAATCCGAAGATGAAGTTGATACGGCTAACATGTGTTTCATGGCAAACATACCTAAGGTAACTTCCGAACCATCTTATGATGATATTGAAATAAGCAAAAAAGAGTTATTACAAGCTTTCATTAAACTTTCAGAAAATTATGATTCTAAGAAGAAAGATTGTTTAAAATTGAAAAAGGAAAATGAAATGCTTAACAACCAAATTGATATTTTTACAAAAGAAAAAGATGAATTATCTTCCACTATTATTTCAACACAAAGAGATTTTGATGCTTATAGAGTTGCATGCAAAGCTAAATATCCTAAAATTGATGAAAATGAGATTTCTATGTTAAAAACTAAAATAAATGATTTGGAAAATGTTTTAAAAGAATGTGCATTTAACAATACTAAACTAGAAGAAATGTTGTCAAAGAAACAAATGCACACTTCACATGTTAAACATGATAAACCATCACATGCTAAAACTCCACATGTTCATCATGCCAACACATCACATATCGATCATGCTAAAACACCACATGTTCACAAATCACATGTTCATAAACCACATCTCATTATGCTTTTAAATATGGAAGAATTTATACATATACTTATTGTGGCCGGAATGGTCATTTAGTCAAATTTTGTTATGATCATATAAATAATATAAATAATCATGTTTGGGTTCGAAACAATAATGTATTAGGACTCAAGAAAATATGGGTACCAAAATCAACCATTCAATTATTTGATATAAGTACATACCAAGACTCCAAGACGTAGGGAGCGGTGGTACCTTGATAGCGGTTGCTCAAGACATATGACATTAGTCATCAACAATTTTACAACCCTATCGAGGTATGTTGAAGGTGGCGCTGTCACCTTCGGAGATGACTGTAAGGGCACCATCATCGATATAGGTAACATCAAAATTGGTACATCTCCTTTAATTGAAAATGTAGTTCTTATTGACAGGTTTAAACATAATTTACTTAGTATTAGTCAACTATGTGATCGTGGTCTCAAAGTTGTTTTTGATGAATCTTCTTGCAATATTTTTTATTGTAAAATTAATGAATGTATTCTCACTGGATTTTGTGAAAATAATGTCTACATTATTGATATGCTTAATTTGGATTGCACTACAAAATGTTTAAATACTTTTGATGAGATTTCATGGTTATGGCATAGAAGATTAGGCAATACTTCTTTTGATCATCTTTTTAGAATCAATTCTAAGGAATCGGTGAAGGGTATTCCTTATTTGAAGTTTGAAAAGGACCGCATTTGTGATGCGTGTCAACGTGGTAAACAAACCAAGTCCTCTTTCAAACCAATCAAGGATATTATGACATCTAGGCTATTAAAATTGATCCACATGGATCTATTTGGATCAACTAAAACTAAAAGTTAAAATGAAAATAGATATGTTTTTTTTTAGTCGATGATTTCTCTTATTTTACATGGATTTTCTTTTTGGAGCATAAAGATCAAACTTTTTCGCATTTTAAGATTTTTCGAAAAAGGGTTGAAAAAGAAAAAAGGATTTTCGATTTTACGCATAGGAAGTGATAGAGGTGGTGAGTTTGTCAACCAATTCTTTATGACTTATTGCGATGATAATGGAATTAAGCACGAAATGTCATGTCCTAGAACTTCACAACAAAATGGAGTCGTTGAACGGAAGAATAGAACTCTTCAAGAAATGGTTAGGACCATGATAAGTGAATACGGGCTCCCTCAATACTTATGGCCGAGGCCGTAAACACCGCATGCTATATATCGAATTGAATTTACTTGTGTAAAAATACTTCCAAAACTTCCTTTGAAATCTATCATTTAAGAAAACCAAATGTTTCGTATTTTAAAGTTTTTGGATGCAAATATTTTATTTCGAACACCAAAAATAATTTGGGCAAATTTGATGCTAAGACTTTTGAAGCAATTTTTGTTAGCTATTCTAGTACTAGTAAAGCATATAGAGTGTTCTATAAATCATCTCTTACAATTGAAGAATCTATGCATGTTAAGTTTGAGGAATCGAATGCATTTGTTACGAATGTTGTAGAGATTGATTCTTTAGGTGAAGACATGGAGAAAATATCCTTGAAGGACTCACCCATCTAAGAAGACAAGCAAGAACCAAATGGTGAAGTTCAAAGGATGAAGTGGAACTATCACAACCACTTCTCAAAGATTAGAGATATGCTACAAATCATCCCAAAGATCTCATCATAGGTGATTTATCAAAGAGGGTAACCACTCGCTCCAAACTCCATGATTTGTGTGGGCATTATGCATTCATGTCTCATATTGAATCCAAAAACATCCTCGAAGCCGAGGGTGACTCATATTAGTTGCTTGCTATGCAAGAAGAGCTAAATCAATTTGAGCGCAACCAAGTTTGGCATCTTATTCTTAGACCCCATGATAGACCAATTAATGGTACTAAGTGAATTTTAAGAAACAAATAGGATGAGTCAGGAAATATTGTTAGGAATAAGGCTAGGTTAGTGGCCCAGGGTTACACCAAGTTGAAGGAATCGACTTTAAGGAGACCTTTGCACCCGTAGCACAGTTAGAAGCCATACGGATCACACTATCTTATGCATCCTATAAAAATTTTAAACTTTTTCAAATGGATGTAAAAAGTGTATTTTTAAATGGTTTTATTGAAGAGGAAGTATATGTTGAACAACCCCTCAGTTTTGTTGATCATATACATACAAATTTTGTTTTCAAACTAAATAAAGCATTGTATGCCAAGAGCTTGGTATGAAAGACTTTCTACTTTTCTTCTATCAAATGATTTTGTTAAGGGCAAAGTAGACACCACATTATTTACTAAACATATTGGTAGTGACATTCTTATTGTACAAATCTATGTTAATGATATAATCTTTGGTTCTACTAATGAATTACTTTGCAAGGAGTTTGAATCATGTATGCAGCATGAATTTGAGATGTCTTTGATGGGTGAATTGAACTATTTTCTTGGACTCCAAATTAAGCAAATGAGTGATGGGATCTTCATAAGTCAAGTCAAGTACACTAAGGAACTCATCAAGAAATTTGAACTTGAAGACTCAAAAACTTGCAACAATCCCATAGCTACCACTACCAAGCTTGACAAGGATGACCAAAGTAAGAGTGTAAACATAAAATTATATAAAAGCATGATTGGTAGTTTGTTGTATTTAATGGCTAGTAGGCCGGATATTATGTTCAGTGTGTATCTTTGTGCTAGATTCCAATCTTATCCTAAAGAATCCCACTTGTAAAACACATTATTCGATACCTTAAGGGCATTATTGGAATGGGTCTATGGTATCCGAAGACCGGACAATTCTCAATGACGAGTTTTTGGATGCCGACTATGCATGTTTTAGAGTGGATAGAAAGTGTACTATTGGAACATGTCCATATCTTGGTAATTGTTTTGTTTCATGGTCTTCCAAGAGACAAAATTCGGTAGCCCTCTCAACCGTCGAGGCGGAGTATGTTGCGGCTGGGGCATGTTGTGCTCAAGTCCTTTGGATGAAACATACTCTCCTTAATTTTGATTTGCATTATAACCATATTAAAATATTTTATGATAATACTAGTACAATCCATATGACTAAGAATGCAAATCAACGTAGTAAGACCAAGCATATAGAGATTAGATTTCACTTTCTTAGAGAACATTTTAAGAAAAGTGATATTGATATTGATTATGTTTCTACTGATTTTTAACTTGCCGATATTTTCACTAAACCACTTGATTTCAATAGATTTTCCTTTATACGTGGTGAACTCAATGTTTGTGTTATTGACTAAAGAGTTTTCATACTAATATATCCCTTTTTGATGTATGATAAAAAGGGGGAGAAATATGTTTGTCATTATAAGCGTGTTTGTGTTTTGTTCTCAAATAATAAGTTTGCTTTATATCAAAGAATATGTTTGTGTTTGTATTTTGTTCTCAAATAGTAAGTTCGTTTTATATCAAAGAATATGTTTTCATGTTTATTCTTTCATTATGCTTCATGTTTTAGTATAGTATACTTATTTAATATAGCATTATTTGAGGAGAGTTTTACCTCCCTTCTATATCTTGTGTTATAGCTTATATGTTTTGTTATCATCAAAAAGGGGGAGATTGTTGGCCCAAAGGTTACACTCTCCGGTTTATGCGTTTTGATGATAACAAAACATATAAAAGCTATTTAGTACTAACAGAGGTTCAAGAATGAATTTCAGGTTGATACAGATATTGATGGCTCAAGAGTTCTCAAGCATGTTATAAGGTTGATGGCTCAAGAGGACTCACTCATAGGATAAGAGCGCGGTTCAAAGACGCCTACCTGTGGATCATTGTGTTATTAATTTGTTAAAGAATAGTATATAGTATTGAAGCTCAAATACCCTACACACACAAAATTGCACGTGTTTTCAAAAGATTATTTTTGACTCTTGATAAAATACTTTAAGTCCTATTTCAGTATATACATACTTAGCTTATTGTATTTTATAAAGCCTTTATAAAAATCCCTTTGAAAATAACTTATCTTCAAGTCAGATTTCTAGTCTGTTTTTCTGCTTATGACCTGTTGCGGTCGACTAGGCGGTCGACTGCCTCTGTTACAGGTCATAACGGTCGACCGAGCGGTCTTGACCTATGGGGTGTGCATGTGTGCACGTTCCCCGGTCGACCGAGCGGTCGACCGGACCCCCATTATGGTCGACCGAGCGGTCGACCGACTGACAGACCCAAACTCTCGGTTTGGGCCAGTCGAACGCAGTCAGCCAACGGTCATAATATTTGAAAATCGGTCGACTGGCCGGTCGACTGTGCTCTGCATTTCTGGCCAAATGGCTAGTTTCCTAAACCTGTTTTAAAACGTGATTTTTATCTTAAAATGTGGATTAGGCTAGATTTTGGTCAAATTATACCTGCTTAGTCCAAATAGATGTTTACCCTTTAATCCCTACCTAAATCCTATATATAGGGGTGGTTGGGGTTGAGCTGAATCACAACAACTATTACAAAGTTTTTAAAGTTTGAGTATTCTTGAAAGAAGTATTTTACTCTCAGTTTTTGTGCTTTAATCTCTGTTTTATTTCTGAAGTTTTTGAATCAAATCTCTTTTCTACTTTGCTTTATCTTCACTTACAAACCTTGAGCTTCAATCCTACATATTATTCTCTAAAAGTTTTTCAAAAGAGAGTTTCTGGTCTTTTGATCACTAAGTGATTATTGTACTTGTGGCTACACTACCTCTGGAGTAAAGGAGTGTGATTGAGGAGTTGGATACTCCCTAGCGATTGTAATCCTTTGTGAAAATTCTAGTGGATCAGAAATCCTTCTGAGTAAAGGCGGGGACGTAGAGCTGGGTGCTCGAACCTCGAAACAAATCTCTGTGTTTGTGATTGGTTTACTTGTGTCTTTTACTTTCTATTCATTCATTCTTATATTGTCGATCTATACTCTTACAACAAGATTGCATTCGCACCTCAAACTCTTATTTAGAGAAATCATGAGGAAGAAGTTCAGAGCCCTTCATGGGGTATACGGCTTCTAATCTTGCTTTGAGTGATCGTTGCATCATCTTATTTTTAATTTGTGCATTAATTAGCATTACCCCTATTCACCCCCCTCTAGGTGTGATTTCAACCTCATCTAGCTGATCTTACCTGAGCACCTGGCTACCAGGACGGTTACAACAACTCGGCACGTGGTGGGTGATAACTACGGATCTAAGCCGTTATCCTCGCCAATCAGCGAGATCCCCAAAGATCACACACCACTTTACCATTGCAATTGGAACGTTACGCGTAGTTACGATGTGGGCTGATCCATAAGCGGAGATCTCAGAAACCACGACTCAGCTCTTCAACCCTCAGCTATAAAAATTGATCTCTTCCTCCATTGCAGAGGATCGAACTCTAGAGAATAAAATTTGTAATAGAGTGTTGAAACTCATTGTAATCTCATGTATTTAGTGGAATCTCTCTCTTTTTTTCATGATCTCTCTTTGCTTCATGGTTTTCCCTCCTCGGATTTTCCACATAATTCTCCAGTGTTTACATCTGATTTACATTTATATTCATAATTTGAGTGTAGATAAATTCTCCAAGAAATTTATCTATACATTTTGGTGCTTTCATTGAGATCTCTGAGTTCATGCTCAAAGTTCACCCAATTCCAAACCCATCTCCCTCTTCAAAAAAGCCTCGCCAAACAAAAATGGCCCCATCGAAGAAGAATACCTCTCGAGCCGCTACCACAACCACTTCGAAGGCTAAGTCGCCAGCTGATAGAGGTACGGGGCCTACAATGGTTTTCCTCCTCACCCCAACGTTCTCATCGAAGACGCCAGTGAGGGTCAGTCTTCCCCTCCTACTGACCTGAGAGAAGAGGAGGACGGGCACGATGCCCAGTTTCCTGTTCAAAGGTCTGTTCCACCAGATGCTCGCCAGTCTCCAGAAGCAGATGGACGAGCAGAGATGGAAGTGAATCGTAAACACAAGAAGGCTGCTCTAGAAAGAGACGCGACGACCCGCGTTCATAACCAATTAATCACTCAAACTGAGATCATTAAAAAATCACAGTCCACTAGGAATCAAAGGGCAGAGGGGTCTCGCACTCCTCCATCGCCGCATAGTACTACTTGAGCTGCCCGCACCGAGAGCAATCAGAGGCGCTACTGGGCTCACTCCCTGAGCGACAACCAGCGCTCCTAGAACTCTGAGTCGCATAAGACATCGAAGGCCCCTCTCATCAAGGACATCGAGGAGATTGTCCGAAAGCAGATAGAAGAAGCAAGTGAACATTTCCGGAAGGAGGTAGAACCTTGCGAGTTGAGGACCTTTGACTCTGCGCTCTCGGAGAAATCATTTCTCACCACTTCCTGAAGAAGTTCGTGATGTCGAGCTTCCAGTGCTACTCGGGAGCAACTGACCCTGTCCAACACCTCCGTCAACAACGGTACAAGATGGTTGTCCACTCTCACGACGACTTGCTACTGAGTTGTATGTTTCCATCCAGTCTCAAGGTTGCTACCTACGATTGATTTTACACACTCTTGAGATAATCTCTTTGGAGCTTCGAGGAGGTGAAGCAGGCCTTCTACCACCAGTATGCTTCCCGACGGAAGCTAAAAAAGAATAACAATGACTGAAGTAAAACCTGCACCAAAAAAAGAGTTTAGAAATTTAGAATGAAAGTGCAAGGTACTCAATACTACCGCTATAGCAAGTGGCTATACGGGTGATGATCCACAAGAAGGGGCTAGCGATAGAAGCTTTTAAATAAGTTCTTTTTCCTTTTGAGTTTATAAAAAGGTGTTTAGATTCTTCTCAGTTTTGGCAAAAGAAAATAAAATGTTAAGTCAAAAAGCAGATGGAAGAATAAAAGAAGATGACTATTTGTTGTTTTATAAACTTAGTTAAAAAGAAAAGAACAAAATGATAAAAGAAGAGTGGTCTTGAAAAGTGATTATAGGCAAAGGAATTAAAATAAAAAAAAACTAAAGAAAAGTTCACTTATCTCTTGTGTTGATTACCCTTGATTGTTGGCAAAAGCTTACCTTGCTTCAGAGGAGATCAACGCATCACCCATAAAATCAAGCTCAGTCCCTGTCCACATTACATCATCAAGACGAATAAGAATTACATACTCTTGAGGAGGAGATCATCATCATGAAATATCGGTGGCACTCACACAAACACGGCTATACCGATGCTAATAGATTCACTTGGATACTCAATCATATATAAAAAGAGAGTGAAAGAAAATAAGAATAGAGAATAAAATGCAACTTCGATTTAATTGAATAACAATGAAAGAAAGGAAGAATACTTATACCGGTGTCACTTCTCAATACAACCTTCTTCTCTTTCAAACTTGAAACTTCTCTCTGATCTCAGTTGCATCAAAAAAATGAAAAATTACATTAACAAGAAAAAAAAAGCTAAGTTAAAACTAAACTAAAATCTTAGCCTATTCCTCTCTGCTGAATCCCTCCTTTTACCTTCGAGATTGCAGGTGTTTATAAGAGAAATGCAACGAGGGGAAGCGTACGAAGATAGAGGGAGCTAATACTCACCCTTATCATTTAATAGGGTTGCAGAAATGCGAATTTGGCCATATTTTCATGGCTTGGGTGTGGCTAAGTGGCCACACCCGGGGGTGCCACTCCCTGATTTCAAAATTCCTTTTTATCTTCTGCTAGATTTTTAGTTTGGGTCCTGGATTTTGACGATTCTCCTTTTGATCTGTGACTTTAACCACTTGATTTGTAAAAATCTGTTTTAACTAATTTTTCAACTGATTTTATCTTCTTTGATTTGCCTTAATCCTTGATTTGAATATAATTTTGAATTAAATCAGAATTTAGGTGAGCTTTTGGGCTTGATTTCTCTTCCTTTTCTTTTAGTAAAGGCTTGCATATAATTTAGACAATAAATAAGATTAAAAACAAAGTTTATTAAATAATAAATATGAAAATGTGACAATAAATATGCAGTATCAGCGACCAATCACACACCCACACCTATCTTTTACTCATCTTCGAGAAAAATATCAAAACTAAATCTAAAAATATTATTACACTACTTTCGCAAGTCAAGCGATTGCACTGAGCATGTGCAACAGGCCATTAAACATCTAGGTTACCCCCTAAAGGACGAATTTTGTCTCATGAGGGTTTTCAGTGGATTACACCTACAAAATTCACAAATAAAGAGAAACAATTTGTTAATATTTTCGAAAAGCATTTTGAAAAGGAGAAAAAAATATTTGAAGTATTATTGTAAGAGTTCAAGTAATATATAAGTTATAGAAAAATTGAACTTTTCATTCTTAAACTTAATCTCTATTCAAAAACTTGTTATCAATTAAGGTAAGGAGTCAAATTGTACTTCTCATCTAGTCTATTACTTTACCTTAGGTCATATAGACCTTTGTGACTTGACTCAGGCTTCTTTAACTCTAACTTTATGCCTTATTTTTTATTATATGTATATTTATATTTTTGGTGATATTATTTCTTAGTTCTATTAGGCTTTCTAATCTTCCCATATAATGAGCTTTTAGTCAGTGACACCAAAACCGGACGGTCTTAGGGCACCGGGTGAGAAAACACCTCAAGGACTTAAGGGCTCGAGCAAATAAGGCCATAAAAGTAAGGATTTTATTTATTATATAGACCGCTTTTAGGCCGAACACTTATCTTTATGAGGTACAAATCCCAGCTTAATCAGCAGATTATATATATAAATATTCTTTTTCTTCTTTCTTCTTTTTTTTATTATATAAGGCATAAGAATCTTTATTTTTGAACCCTAAGTGTGTAAGTGTATAAAGTATGCATATTTCATCAAAGTAAAAATCAAAACTAAATTACTTTTTCAGAAAAATTTTCTAACCCTAGAAATCAAATAAATAATCTTATTTTAACCAAGTATAAGAAATCCTAATTATGATTCTCATATTTCTTAAAATTAACTTAATTTCTTACAAAAAATAGATCAAAATATTGTTTCTCTTTTCAAAAGTTTTTAAAGGCAAAGAAAATATTAAAATTTTCTTCTTCTTCTTTTTAATAAAAAGAAAATCTATATTGTGTGAGAACTCTTTCCCACACTTATCTCATGCATTGTCCTCAATCTATGAATAAATGAATAAATCATGAAAATGAAAAAGAAGAAAGGAAAGGAAAATATTACCTAAGGTGGTGGTTCCAGTGGTGGTCGGATTGGGTCAAGCGTTGCTACCCAATCAAGATATTATGGTGGTTCATGGAACCCACCTTTATTGACCTCTTTTCTTTGTACATAATTACAATCCCTAATATGAATAAGATCATGAAAGATTCTATCATAAAACTTATTCCCTTTACATAACCAGTCTTGAAAAATCATCACAGAGTCATCATGGTCTATACCTATGTCCAACAGAAGAATGTGACTTGGTGGAATGGTTGACTTGAGCTCAAGAGTGGTAGGCTCGGAACCAATACTAACTCGGAGAAATCAACTTTAGATTCGAGAGTCTATTTTGGTTCAAGAATTGAGTCTAAATCAAAAAATTAAAATTCACATTCTTTTCCCATCAGTGGAATGTGACTATCCAAATTTGGTGATTCAATTTCTAGATCTATGGGTATGGGAATAAATGTTGGCTCAGGAAATTGGTCCAAATTGGGTAAGGATATCGGAGTCAATATAGATTCGAAGATGGGAACTGAATCACAAGGTTGGGAATCCGGTTCACATTCACATTTAAGTTCAATCTCATTCAATGGAAAACTTGCCAATTTATTCAAGGTTTGAAATTGGTCAAGTTCAAGTTTGTGTGATGAAATTGACTCTTGGTTAAAGTCTCCATGACACCATGATTCTTGATTTTCATCAATATGGCTAGGGCAATCAGGAATGGTCGAACATGTACTAGGTTGAGTTTCCTCATTCCTCTCTTTCATTATGTTGATCAAATGACTCATTTGTGCTTCTAGCCTATTGATAGATTGAAAAAAATTATTTTCAGACTGAATTAGGTTTTTCATACTCCTATCTGAGTTCATAGATTCTTCTTCTTGTTGTGGGACTAGGAACATGTAGTAAGGATCTTGGATTTGGAAGTCTTGTGGGAATTGTGAGTCTATCATTTTCAGCTTTTGTTCTTGGAACTCAATTATGGCTTCTATGTGTTGATCATGACTAGAAAAATTAGAAGCTGAATGTTCGAATGGTGGTTGACAATATGACTCGGGGGAGTTGTATCACCATTGACTTGTGAAAAGTAGTGATGATTATTCCAGTCATGTTCATAATATTGGGACTGGTGCATGTATTGATTCAGATAAGACTAATCTGACTTACTTGGTTGGTTAAAATTATGATATGCTGAGTTGGTAATTTCTGAAAAAGAGGGCGGGGGTGTAATATGAATTACCATTAAAATTGAAAAAATATTGTTATAAGCCATATCACACAAGAAATGTCAAAAACAAACAAAGAAAAAACAAACGAATAAGCAAACAAAAGAAAAATCTAGCCTAAGTTAGGGTAGACCTTAGACCTAGACGATTCCTAACTGGTTAGACTGTCCATGGGGGGTATATTGTAGAATCTGACCATAAGTTAATCGGCCAGGTAGAGGCAAGATTAGTTGGAGGTATCTGTCCTTAAAAGCGATGGGCCTAATTAAGCCAAATTTCCAGCCTTCGAGGTTTCGCCTCTCAATCCCCAACTTTTGACACCGATTTGGTAAGATTCAAATTCTAATCAACTTTCCCCTTAGATCAATCTCCTATTGAGTCTAAGATGTTTCTAGGGCCAATATCTACTCAGTTTTACTTAGCCTTGGATTAGTGAGTGAGAAGATTGTTTATAGACTAGGAAAGGTAATGACTTCCACACCTTATCTTGCTTATAGGACAAGCCCTTAAATCAATTTAGTGGAACGTGTACATCTATATGAAAAGAAACACTTAAGCAATGTAAATAATTCAAAAGTGTTCCTATACTATATGCTATGCGCACGTGCCTTTGCTCCAGCACTCTTTAACAGTAATGTAAAAGATAAATGAAGACACGTGTATAAATGCAAGTCTAAACTATTTTTAACATTTACAAACAACCACTTTACTATTGAATTAAATATAGTGTGCAAAATAAATTAATAAAAAAATCTAACATATGTAAAAGCTATATTTTGCAGTGTGAAAGTATCTACAAAAAGATCAATTAGTAGTCCACCACAAATATCGCGGAAACACGGCTTTTGCCGCGTTTGCGCGGCACAATTATGGGCTCTGATGCTTTGCCTTCTTGAGTAGAGGCACAGAGTAGTAATATGTCAATTGCGGCTCATAAATTCCTGAAATTAGCCCCTTGCACATAAAAACATAGAAGAAAAGATTAAATTGTTTAAGTAAATGAAAAAATGGAAACTTAATGTCCCTCCCCGGCAACAGCACCAAACTTTGATTGAGGTAAAACCTGCACAAAAAATAAAGTTTAGAAATTGAGAATGAAAGTGCAAGGTGCTCAGTACTACCGCTATAGAAAGTGGTTATGTGGGTCGTGATTCACAAAGAAGGACTAGAGATAGAAGCTTTTAAATAAGTTCTTTTTCCTTTTGAGTTTATAAAAACGTGTTTAGATTCATCTCAGTTGTGGTAAAAAAAAAATAAAAGTTAAGTTAAAAAGAAGATGGAAGAATAAAAGAAGATGATTGTGGAGTCTTTGTTCTATAAACTAAGTTAAAAAGAAAAAAACAAAATGATAAAATAAGAGTGGTTTTGCAAAGTGATTCTAGGCTAAGGAATTAAAATAAAGAAAAACTAAAGAAATGTTCACTTACCTCTTGTGTTGATTACTATACCCTTAATTATTGGCAAAAGCTTATCTTGCTTCGGAGGCGATAACGCATAACCCATAAAATCGAGCTAAGTCCCTTCGACATTACATCATCAAGACGAAAAAGAATGAAATGATACAGACTCTTAAGGAGGAGATCATCATCATGAAATATCGGTGGCACTCACACAAACACGCTATACTGATACTACTAGGTTCACTTGGATACTCAATCATACACAAAAAGAGAGTGAAAGAAAATAAGAATAGAGAATAAAATGCAACTTCGATTTAACTGAATAACAATGAAAGAAAGGAAGAATACTTACACCAGTGTCACTTTCAATACAACCTTCTTCTCTTTCAAACATGAAGCTTCTCTCTAATCTCAGCTACATCAAAAAAGTGAAAAATTACATTGACATGCAAAAAAAATCCTAAGTTAAAACTAAACTAAAATCCTAGTCTATTCTTCTCTACTGAATCCCTCCTTTTTGCCTTCGAGATTCCAGGTATTTATAGAAGAAATGCAACAAGGGAAAGCGTACGAAGATAGGGAGAGCAAACGCTCCCCCTTATCTTTTAACAGGGTCATGGAAACACGACTTTGGCCGTGTTTTCGCAGCTACCTGGCCACACCCGGGGTGCCACTCCCTGATTTCAAAATTCCTTTTTTATTATCTGCTGGATTTTAGTTTGGTTCTTAGATTTTGATGATTCTCCTTTTGGTCTTCGGCTTTAACCACTTGATTTGTAAAGATTTGATTTAATTGATTTTTCAATTGGTTTTATTTTCTCTGATCTTTGATTTGAATTTAACTCTGAATTGAATCAGAAATTAGGTGGGCTTCTGGGCTTGGTTTCTCTTCCCTCTCCTTTAGTAAAGGCCTGCATATAATTTAGACAATAAATAGGATTAAAAACAGAGTTTATTAAATAATAAATATGAGAATATAACAAAAATATATAGTATCAGCGACCGATCAAACAACCACCTCCTCACCATCAAGATGAAGCCTGGAGAAAACCTCAAATAGTATATCGGCTATTTGCAGAGCTAAATGGCTCTGGTGTATAACTGCAATGACGACATGACTGTTGCTGCGTACATCCGTGAGTTGCAAGTCACTACTCCTTCTACAAGCATCTGGTGAAATACAAGATTACCAAGATGAGGGACATCCTCACTTGTGCCTATAAGTATATTCAAATTGAGGATTCTATCCAGAGTTCTACCAATCGCTCCCCAAGCGAGGGGCGAAGTAGAGAAACAGAAGGCGCAGCCTGGTCCTCCAAAGAAGACTCTGAGCTGAGCAGTTAGAGCTGTCAACCAGCCTGCTCGAAACCTCACCAAGGTCCACAGGGATGAAGCCAACCTCACTCCGTTCAAAGTCCCCATTGACCAGGTACACAGCGCCATCAAGGGTCAGTGTTCAGTTCAAGAGCGTGCACTAAAAATTGTGATTTCAGAGTTGATGTGAATTATGTCCTTCAGAGAATGTGCTTATGTCTCTTTGAACTTTTCGTTCTAACTAAGTGGCAAAACGAGTCATATCCACAAAGAGGGGGAGCGAAAAAAGCTTTGTCCGATTTTTCTTTGTTTTCTTAAGATACTCTTTCTTCATTTCAATGAAATAGAAGAAAAAAAGAAGCGTGTGAAAACTATAGGAGACAGAAAAGAAAATAAAATGTGAAGTGAATCAGTTGTGATTTAAAAGACGAGTAAAAAAAGTGAGAAGAAAAGTGGTTTCTGTTGGCCCAAAGGCCATTTGCCCTTAGTTTTGATGATAATAAAACATATGTAGTTAGGTATAAACAAAAGTGTCTAATTAAGTTTTAGGAAAAAATTTATGTTGCATTTCGGCTCCAACACAAGGCTAACACATTTGGAAGCCAAGAAAATTTAGATCCTAGAGCCTAGCACACTAGAAGAGCTCAAAGATCAAGCAATATCGAGAAAACTGTTTCAAAATTTGTATTATAACCGTTTTCCATTTTAGTTAGGATTTATAGATATTTGTCAAAACCAAGATGAAAGAAGTTGATAGCTTTTGGGATTGTCACACATACACATTTCATAATCCATAGGGTTTTCTAAACAAAATTTTATTACCTGGTTTCTTACCGAGTTTCAGAAAAACCAAGTTTCAGAAAATCAGGCTTCGGAAAAAAAGTTTTGGAAAAACCAGTTTTTGTTTTTAGAAAAGATTTTTATCAAAATATAGTTCTAAATTATTTGGTGTTGATCTATGATCACACTCTACTTGCTTAAGCCTTAGAACTCTATTTTGTTTCTACATATCAAAATAAATTTTGTTGGAAAAATTTTGACTTCAAAAAGATTTACAAAATCCTGTTTTGGCCCTCATCCGGTCGACCGGCCGGTCGACCGCCGGCAGAGCAGAACTACTCTGTCAGTCGACTGCTAGATTGACAGACGTGCACCAAAGTGCACGCGTGCACTGCGGTCGACCGGGCCGGTCGACTGGCAGCATGAGCAGTGCTCTCTGTTCGTTCTGGTCGACCGGTCCGGTCAACCGACAGAGAGTTTTTACTCTCTGTTGGGATTCACGGTCGACCGTCTATTCGACTGCTTTCCCAACTGTCGAAAATCCGACCGTTGACGGTCGACCGCCGGGTCGACTCGCAGCAGAAAACTCTGCTGAGTTGGCTCCCAACGGGCATATTCTATTTTGTCTTTTGTTGGGTCTTCTCCCAACGGATATATTGAGTTTTCCAACCTTATTTTCATCCCCTATAAATAGGGGGAGTATGAAATAACTCAATGATAAGATTTACAAGCCTTACATCAAAGTTTTTCAAAGTTTAGCCTCTTTGTAAAAGATTTTCTCTTGAGCCAACTATTTTCAAAATTTGGCGTTTTAGCTTGAGCCATTTTTTCTTCTTCTCTAATTGCTATTTGCACTACACAACCCAAGTGTTTTATTTTCTCATCTTGGTTGTAGGGTTGTGCTTGTGAGCTATCTTTATGGTTAAGTGTTGATCACCATTTTCTTCAATTGAGAAGTTGTAGAGGTTGCGACCTCGAGCAGCTAGTGAGCTCCAAGTTGGTGTTGCGGCACCGTGAGAGAGGACAAGTGTGTCTGAAGAGTTCTAGTGAGAACTTGTAATCGATTGACGATCTGGTGAGATCGTTCATAGTGGAAATCCATCATCTTGTTGAAAGCGGGGACGTAGAGCAGTAGCTCGAATCTCAACACATATTCTTGTGTTTGCGATTGTTCACTAACTCTCTAAACTCTACTCTCTCTTTACTTGCATTTACATTGCTTACTCTTTTGAAAGATCTATCTAATTGTTATTGCTTATTGCTAATATATTTTTAATTCCGCATTATTTGTCTTTAAGTATAGCCATCACCTATTCACCCCCCTCTAGGTGATTTTCAATTGGTACAGAGCCTAACCCTGGCTTTTGGTTTAACTACCATAGGGAGATCCTCTTTATTTGGCTATATTTATTTGTTGCATCTATTACTTGTTTGTGTACTAACCTTTTTTCATGGCATCACTTGACTTCTCTAGCATCAAATCTCCACCCAAATTTGATGGGTTGAACTTCCCCATTTGGAAGGTCAAAATAAATGTCCATACATGCTTAGAGGTTAATGCCAACCTCAAAAACCAGATACACAGAAACACATGAAGCATATGTCCATAAAACAAAATACATAACCAACTCCAAATACAGAAAATAAATACTCCAAACATAAAAACTAACTCCCCAAATAACTCCATCAAAATAACTCTCCCTCTTTTTGTCATCAATAAAAGGGGTCAACCCTTATGGAATTCAGGGTCTTAAGGAGAAGCTGGTGCCTCTGGAACCGTAGGAGTAGGAACCCATGCGTCGAAAGAAGGACCGGTGGACGGAAGTGACTGTGAGCGACCACGCGGAAGAGGAGCCGACCAATTGTGCCTGTTGTAGATGTCATGAACGCAGGTCTGCATATAGCGAATGGAATTACAAATGTCGTTAAGATCATTATCCACTTACTACTCTAGCCGCTGAAAGTGAGCGGTCATCTCAGCGGACATCTGCAGGCTATACTCCCGAAGCTGAGTGGAGAGAGCATGATAGGGATCAAAGGAAGCAGAAGAACCAGAAGAAGATACTGGAGTAACAACAGAAATGATAGGCTGCGGCTAAGGAGCAAGAGCACGTCTCTAACATACATCCTCTTGAGGAGAGTGCTGTTGATATCAACTGACGGTTCGATAGACCGTTCAGTGGAAAGATCAAATCGGAGTTGCTTTAGAAGACGCGTAATAAGCATCCCGAAGGTAAATGCCAGTTTGGGCCTAGAAGATGATCAGACGTCATATAAACGATGATGAGTTTGGAAATATTTATTCTAATGTCTTTCAGAAGGCAATAGATCAGGAGAGGAGCGAAATCCCTGGCGTGATATACTCTCCTGATTTTGGTAGGAGGTTATAGAAAACGATTTTAGTTAAGACTTGGGTGGTGAGAGTATAATACTTCACCTCCTCATTCCTAACTAAAGTGGGTTATCATCATCATGAAGCAAAATAGATGCAGTATGGGCAGACTCACCGCCAGGATAAGTAAATTCATGAAGATTCACATTATAAACATCTATCCCCTCACAGGAGAGGTGTAGGAGATTTGCAAATTTTTCAAGAGAAATATTTATGTCCTTGCCATTACTCTAGACCAGATGTGATCATGTTGAAAGGATAGGTTAGAGTAAAAATAATGGACTATTTCTGGATAAATCGGTTCTTTGATTGTATCAAAATTTTCAAGTGAACTAGTACTTAAGATATTTGCAAGATTAAGGTGCTCAAAATCACTAAGCACTACAGTCCTACCAGAGATGACATGTTTATTATGGATTATAGTATATCTATGAGATGCATTTTGGGAGATAAAGGGCTGGATGATGATTCAGGGGTTTTTCTCTTCTCAAATCGGGATCGTTTGGACATGATAATGGATTAAACAGAATAATAGCTTGAAATAGAGATGGATAAGCAAGAATAATAAGGAAAATTGAAGAAATTTAGGAGAAATTTTGGTTATACCTCAAAAATCAAGAAAAATCCCCAAAAACTACAGATCTGTAGCCTGAGAATGATTTTCACAAATTTTATAGGATGAATTTTGGATTGGAAGGAGTTTAAGTGGGTTGGATTGGGTTTGGGAGGAAGAAAATTGAAAGGGGGAAGAAGGAGAACCGGTTGGAGAAGAGAGAGTGAAGGAATTTTAGGGATTTAGGTTTATATAAGAAACGGGTGAAAAACATATTACCCGACGACCGGTCGACTGCCCGGTCAACCGGCACAAACCGAGGTTGTTTTATGGACATATGCTTTGTGTGTTTGTGTGTATTTGATTTTTGAGGTTGGCATGAGCCTCTAAGCATGTATAGACATATTTATTTCTGATATGGTAGTTATCGTTATTGTCTCTATATGGTATATGTGTTTGGTTATGTATTGTTTCTTATTCACTTTTGATCCAACCATCTACCACTTATTTGGAGGCTGGAGGTATTATTGGATGGATGGAGGTAACCATTTATGCATACACTTTCACAACTCTGTATCCTTACTATATATAAATGGTTGGCATATGAATCTAACTGTTACATCCTTTATGTATGCTTTTATTGTGCATTTAGCTTTTATATCTTACTCTTATATATGCATGTGTTAAGGGGGATCTTCACTTGAAGTCTCTTCCCAAAATATTTTTAATAACTCTAAATGTTTTGTCATCATCAAAAAGGGGGAGATTGTTGGCCCAAAGGCCATTTTCCCTTAGGTTTGATGATAACAAAACATATGTAGTTAGGTATTAACAAAGTGTTTAATTAAGTTTTAGGAAAAATCTTATGTTGCATTTCGGCTTCAACACAAGATTCACACATTTGGAAGCCAAGAAGTTTCAGATCCCAGAGCCTAGCACAGTAGAAGAGCTCAAGGATCAAGCAATACCGAGAAGACTGTTTCAAAATTTGTATCTTTACCGTTTTTCATTTTAGTTAGGATTTATAGATATTTGTCAAAACCAAGATGAAAGAAGTTTATAACTTTTTGGGATTGTCACACACACACATTTCATAATCCTTAGTGTTTTCTAAACAAAATTTTATTACCTGATTTCTTACCGAGTTTCAGAAAAACCAAGTTTCGGAAAATCAGGTTTCGGAAAAACAAGTTTTGGAAAAACCGGTTTTTGTTTTTAGAAAAGATTTTTATCAAAATATAGTTCTAAATTATTTGGTGTTGATGTATGATCACACTCTACTTGCTCAAGCCCTAGAGCTCTATTTTGTATCTACATATCAAAAGAAATTTAGTTGGAAAAAATTTGACTTCAAAAAGATTTACGAAACCCTATTTTGACCCTCATCCAGTCGACCGGTCAGTCGACCGCTGGTAGAGCAGAACTGCTCTGTCGGTCGACCGACGTGAACCAAAGTGCACGCATGCACTATGGTCGACCGGGCCAGTCGACCGGCAGCAAGAGCAGTGCTCTCTATTTATTACGGTCGACCGGTCCGGTCGACCAACAAAGAGTTTTTACTCTCTGTTGGGATCCACGGTCGACCGTCCGGTCGACTGTTTTCCCAACGGTTGGAATTCTGACCGTTGGCGGTCGACCGCCCAGTTGACCGGCAGCAGAAAACTCTGCTAAGTTGGCTCCCAACGGGCAGATTCTATTTTGTCTTCTGTTGGGTCTTCTCCCAATGGATCTATTGAGTTTTCCAACCTTATTTTTATCCCTTATAAATAGGGGGAGTATGAAATAACTCAATGATCAAATTTACAAGCCTTACATCAAAGTTTTTCAAAGTTTAGCCTCTTTACAAAAGATTTTCTCTTGAGCCAACTATTTCTAAAATTTGATATTTTAGCTTGAGCCATTTCTTCTACTTCTCTACTTGCTATTTGTACTACACAATCCCAAATGTTTCAATTCCTCATCTTTGTTGTAGGGTTGTGCTTGTGAACTATCTTTGTAGTCAAGTGTTGATCACCATTTTCTTCAATTGAGAAGTTGTAGAGGTTGCGGCCTCAAGCGAGCTAGTGAGCTCCAAGTTGGTATTGCGGCACCGTGAGATAGGACAAATGTGTCTGAAGAGTTGTAGTGAGAACTTGTAATCGATTGACGATCCGGTGGGATCGCTCATAGTGGAAATCCTTCATCGTGTTGAAGGCGGGGACGTAAAGCAATGGCTCGAACCTCGAAACATTGTGTTTGTGATTGTTCACAAACTCTACTCTCTCTTTACTCTTTTGCAAGATCTATCTAATTGTTATTGCTTATTGCTAATTTATTTTTAATTCCACATTATTTACTTTTAAGTATAGCCATCACCTATTCACCCCCCTCTAGGTGATTTTTAGTTTCAAGAAAACGATGTTGAAAATGAAGAAAAGAAAAGACTAAGTAAAAATGTTTTAGAAACTAAAAGAAAATTTAAAAGAGAGTTTGAAAGAAAGTTTTAAAAAAGAGTTTGAAAAAGAGTTTGAAGAAGTTGAAGAAGCTAGCAAAAGAGGTTGCTCGAAAAAGTTTAAGTTTTCAAAAATAAGAAAGATTGTATGGCTAATCTTCTACTAATGAATTCCACTAACCATTAACTTGCTTGATGATAGAGCCTCACAATGGATTCTTGGCATTCACAAGTCTTACATTTTAAGAACTAGTCATGTGGTGTTCTAATGAAAGTCCTTCATCCTTTACTTTGCACCACATGACAAAACTTGAATATAACCCTATCAAGATCCATAATAAGGCGAGATTATGGTAAGAAACAAGTGCACTATCGGTATCAGCAAAGCTGAGTGGGTATTCTCTAAGTCCAAACAAGCAAGTTAAGCAATCAATAGATCATCAAGAGCATAAAGTTGAACAATGAAATATGAGAGTTAGATAACTTGTTAGAAAGTTAAAGTTAAAATCATAAGCCATCCATAGCTCTTTCTTGTAAAAGGCTTATTGGCATGCTATTTGATTTATGTGGGTTATCAATTCAGTAGTTAGGGTTAGTGGGTTAGTAGTTAGTTAGCCATGCAAGAAGAAATTTAGTTAGACATGGAATTAAAGTAAGAAATGAAAAGCCTATTAGAGGAGTTAGAGATTGTTAGAGATTTGAAATAAAAACACAAGTAGAAGATTTGAAGAAGGAGAAATGAGGAGAAGAAAAATCCTTGTATCGATTGTCACCTTCTCAATTACAGCAACATTCTCTCTTCCTCACTCAAATTCTGAATGAAAACCTAATCTAATTGCAGTGATGCAAGAGTATAAGAGAAATTATAGTAGCACAAGCCAATATGGTGCTCTCCTCTATGTTCTCTAACTTTTTCTTGGGTCTAATTATAGGGTATTTATAGGCTGCAGAGGCTTGGGGAGCACGAAACGAGTGGCCACGTGTCAAAGATCCGTGCCTAGATCCATTATCTTGCTAGGGAATATGGCAAAAGCCGCATTTCCGCGGCTATTTCAGGCACAGAGACTCAGATCTTCTGCCATCTGTCCCTTCTAAGTGGTAGCTCCGGGGTATATCCATCTTTGCGCATTTGGGCATGTATTAGTCCAGATTCATTTTCCTAATTTAGAACTAAACTACCCTCCTCTAGAAGCCTCTTTCTTGCTCTTCAAGAAATTCTATTTAATTATCCGAAAATTTGCTTTAAATCAGGATTTGACTTTGCCCTTCTCCTTTCAATTATCTGCAAAAGACCCAAATGAGAATTATTAGCAAAATAATTAACATAAATTGGTAGGAAATGTGGTGATGATGATGCAAAATCAGTTACTATTCACACCCCATACTTATCTTTTTGCTCGTCCCTAAGCAAAACAAAAAGGCAAAAACTAAACTAAGAAACTAAACTAAGAAGTTATTACACCACTTTCGCAGGTGACGCGATTGTACTGAGCACGTGCAATAAGCCGCTAAACCTCTAGGTTACCCCTAGAGGAGGAGTTTTTTTTGTCTCCTAAGAGTTTTCAGTAGATTACACCCATAAAATCCATAAAAAAGAAAACAAATGTTAGTGGTTTTGAAAATGCATTTTGAAAGAAAGAAAGAAAGTTTATGATCCATTTTTACAAAAATTAAGTGATCTTATGATTTTCGATTAACTTAAACTATTTCTTCTTAATTATAAGTCTCCACTCAAAGTTTTGTCTTCAATTAGGGTTAAGTGGTCGAGAGTAGATTGATCATCGGATCTTGCATCAAACCTAGAAGATATTCACTTATATATATGAGGAATCGCTACTCAGACTATGATACCTTTATATAATATGGACATATATATACACTTATTATTTTTCTTAGCTTTATTAGGCTTTCTTATTTACCCATGTAGCGAGTCTTGAACTGATGACTCCCAGACCAGTCAGACTTAGGGCATTGGATGAGAATACATCCCTCGGGTTCATGGACTCGAATAAGCAAGGCCACGAACGCTAAGGATTTAACTTAACCACCTTTATGCGTGACTGACCATGCTTCCTAAGGCAAGATTAATCAGCTTAATTGGTGATCAAGTGTTATTTATTTATTTATTTATTTACTTATTTATTATTATTATTATTTTATAAAAGCACTTAAGTCTCTATTTTAATCCCTCAATATGTAAATGTATTAATACTTAGGAAAAATTCAATATCCAATTATCTTTCTACTTTTTCTTTCGTAACCTAAAAATCCAACAATTCTTCTTATTTTAACTTAAATTAAGAAATCTTAGTTTAGAGTTTTCCTAATTCCTAAGATCAAGTTAATTTTCTTAAAAAAGATCAATTTTTTTTGAGTAAAATGAATTTCCTAAAAAGAAAGAGAATCTAAGAAAAATTCTTAAGAAAAAAGAAAAAATCTAAAAGGGAAAATCCTAGAAAAGAAAATTCTAAGGAAAATGCTAAAATACTAGAGAGGAAAATAAAAAGAAACAAAATTTAAGAAAAATCCTATGTTAATACCCTCTTCCCACACCTACCACATGCATTGTCCTCAATGTATGAAATGTAATGCAAATGTACCAGCTAGACTATGTCATGATATCATCTAGGGCACCGACTCTGACCAGATGAAATGCTTGGGCCTATTGATTGAGAATGCCGCAAACCCTCCTCAATTCGTTCTAATCTCTCATTTTGTTGCTCCACTTTTTTTTTTTCTCAATTTGGCCTCCCCCTGAAAATTTTCTTCATGCCCTTCCAGATGGAGGACATAATGGTCTTATTGTCATTAGGGGTGGTTGCTTCCAAAATGCGTTCTCATCCTTCTCCTCACTCTGTTCTTTTGAGGAAGACTCAACAGGAACGTCCTCAGTCATAACGGTAGGTGTCCATACCGCGTGAAGGTAACTGTTGTAGGCACTCGTGATATGCTCAGTGGAAATAAAGACCCGGTTATATGCTAAAAGTACGTCGTGTGGTAGAAAGTATCTGCACAGGTGAGTAACAACGACCGGGTGTGAATACTTCGCACTCCGCTTGCACTGAAAATTGGCAATCAAGTGTTGCTAGAGGACTATGTTCAAACAAACCATGTGCTGCCTAGTCATCAGTATGTGTATAATCTGCAGCACTGGTCGTTGAATAAGGTAGTGTGGTCTACACCTAGAATGTTACATTGGACTTATCGTTCAACACAATGAACATTACGAAACGTGGTGCTCACCTTGAGCCCACGATCTGACTCTTGATATCTCGCACCCGTAATAGTCATATAATCAATTAGTGGCAAAGGTGCAACATGTTATGGAGGGCAGGGGATTTGTGTGATTTCATTAATGGTGTTAATATTTACAACTAAATCCCCTGAGTTAAAGTGCACAATAAACTGATGGAGGTCATGGTCAATAGTGGATGCGTCGATGTTTGTGAAAAATTGTGTGATCAGATGGTAAGTCACCTAGAGGGGGTGAATAGGTGACAAGCTAGTCAATGCAAAACTAATACAAAATTAAAACTAATTGCAACCTAAAAACTATTAGGCTAACACACAACGTATAACTAAAGAGTGTAGCCGAATTCTCGATGAAGGGCTCTGGACTATCTCCTCAAGATCATCTAGATTAAGAGTTGAGGTGCCATTAATGGCTTTCTTGGTTGAATACAAGTGTGAGCAAACAAACAACCCAATCATATATATCAGTTTAGCACAAGGGAATATTAAGCATATAAGAGATATGAATAATAAGAACATGTAAGATATAAACATAAGTGAGAGAGAGAGAGAGAGAGAAATGAGCAATCGCAAGCACGGAAGATTTGTTTCAAGGTTCGAGTACACTTGCTCTACGTCTGCCTTCTACACTATGAAGGATTTTCACTAAGATGATCCTGCAAGATCACTCAGTGCCGCAACACCTATAACAAGCTCCCTCAATAACTCTTGGACCTGCAAGTCTCTCACTTGTTCCCTCAAGGACAACACAGTAAGCACACTAGCTTGCTGAGGCCGCACCTTTACGCCAAGCTCCTTCAAGAACTCTACAAAAAGCGAACTCACTAGCTCGCCAAGGCCTTAACCTCTACAACACTCTCCAATACAAGGTGGAACACTTGGTGATCTTCTTCTCTTGTTCACCAAAAATAAATCTCACAAATAAGGAACCTATAGGATAGATATGACAATGGACAGCTCAAACTTGTGTGAGAAAAACTTAGATAGATTTGGAGGTGAAAAATTCAAGAAAATTTTTGACAAAATTAAGAGATTCACTCTTGAAAAACTCCTTTTTGGTTTGGAAATGAAATCTCTAAAATTTTGTTGAAAAACTTCTGCGGAAGATTGAAAAATAGCTCTAAAAAATACTCCCAAAAATCTTTAGCAAAACTGGCCCAAAGCACCCAATTTATAGGTTGCAAAAAACTAGCCATTGGGGGTAAGATGGCCTATCGGTCGACTGGCCAACGGTCATTTTTTAGACCGTTGGGTTGCCAGTCGACCGCTCGATCGACATCACCCAGGTCTTGACCTGTCGGTCGATCAAAACAAGAACCAGAGAGCATTGCTCTCTGACCAATCGACCGCTTGGTCGACCAGGGCCAGATCCAGAGAACAAACTCTCTGGATCGGTCGACCGTCCGGTCGACCGAACCTCAAGCCAAAACTTTATGCATGTCATGTACACATCGATCGACTGAGCTCTGGTTCGGTCGACCGGTCGGTCGACCGAGCTCTGGTTCGGTCAATCGGTCGGTCGACCGCTAGAAGCCCAGGTCAGGGTTTTCAGGATGAAAAATCTAACTTTGAAAACCCAAAAAATTTTGTTTTAAATCCCATAAATTCCACAAAAATAGTTTCATTGAAACGCTTTAAAGTAAAAAATATATGTGATCAAAAATCAACACATATTACAAACAAATTGAACTATTTTTGAGGTAAAGAATTATAGCCTTAAAACAAAAAATTGTTTTTTTTCAAAAACCAAACTTTTAAAGAAAAATCTATTTTTTCAAAACTTGTTCAAATACAAAAACAAGATATTAAAACTCATTTGAAGCATAGTGTGTATGGATATGATCCAATTCACATATAAGATGAAATATCTATATTTTTAACAATAAGCTCTTAAACAAAGTTTTGATAAATACAAACTTAAAAGTATGAACTCAAAACATCAAACTAAGTTTTTCTAAATAATATGAAGCATCAATGTATATGGATGAAATCCAATACACATATAAATCATGTAAACTTGTTTTGATGAACTCTATTTATGAAACCAATAAATATGTTCTTTGAAGCTCAAAATCAAAACGGTATTTTCAAAAGCTAAAACTATTTCTTATGAAAACACATATAAATTTTGTGCGTGTGTATATGAGTTTGAGTAATCCACAACTAATCTATCATTTATATTTTATCTAAAAATAAAATCTTAACACTTACAAACTCGACACAAGTCTTGAAAATCTTCTCTTGAAAATCTTCTTCTCCATTTTGACTTGATCCAAACCTTGATCCATAGAGCTAGACTCCTCTTGAGTACTCGATGCGATCTTGACGCGCGGGCTCTTGAATCCACAGGTGCTCGCTTCCAAACTTGACTTCAAATCTTTTATTAAAGCTAAACACTGACTAAGATATTGATAGAAAATCTGAAATTTAATTAGCACAAGATCATTAGTACTATAACTATATAAGTTAATCATCAGAACTAGAGTGATAGGCCTTTGGGCCAACATAGATTAGAGCAATAAAATGCATCACTATCAACATTATCGTATACTAACCCATACCAATGCCTTTCCCTTATGCGATCGATAAAAACAGTCCATACCTATTAACATCCATTAGAATCCTAGAGAAATTTTTCTCAGCAAATATTCTGGGTGCCATGGATAACAATGAAAAAAAGAATCGCAATAGGAGGGAAAAGAATTAGCAAACCTCCCCCGAAAACCGTGGGGGGATTAACCAAAGATAGATTGTCTGAGCAGTCTAGGTGGCCATAGGGAAGAAGATGGTAGTAAATCTGGGATCTACTGTTGCCGGCGACTGGTGTGGACCCTGGCGGCGCAGCTGGTTCTTCAGACAGGCCGCGAAACGCGACAATATTGGGGTTTCCGCTACAAAAAAGTAGAGAGAGGGGTTGGGTTTTGGGGGATGGTGGCACTTCTCTCTCTCCTCTTCAGATCTGGATCTAAGTTTAGAAGATGATGCACGGGTTAGAGAAAAAAGGAGTTTAAATAGGTTGAGACTTTAGGGTCTTTCCTATTTTGCCCTAGGAGGAGATTTGGAATTTCAAATTTGGGGATTTGGGTGTTTAAAATTATGTACAAAATCTAAAAAATCTTTTATATATATATATATTATCTACTTTTAAAAGAAAAAGGAAAGAAAAATTGTTATTTATAAAAAGTGTCCCTTAAGAAAAAGTTTTAAATTGAATCAGCAGGGAAAATCAGAAAAGGGCCTAGTCACTCATATTCTAGATCATAGAGACCCAGTTCAATAGCTCCATATGGCTCAGGCTCGGTGGTCAAGGCGGTTTCAATCGTTGTCCATTGACCTTAAATATGTCACCGTTCTTAGGATCGAAAATTTTTACTGCACCGTGTGAAAAGACAGTTTTCACCAAAAAAGACCCTGACCAATGTGTTTTTAGTTTTCTAGCGAAGAGATGGAGTCTAGAGTTGTAGAGGAAAACCTTTTGTCCTGGGACAAAATTCTTTCTATAGATGGACTGATCGCGAAATATTTTGGTTCTGCTTTTGGAGATTAGGGCATTGTCGTAGACTTCATTTCTTATTTTCTCTAACTCGGAAATCTGCTGTTTTTGTAAATCACCGACTTTGTTCAAGTCAAAGTTAAGTTGCTTAATTGTCCATAAAGCATGATGTTCTACTGGTAGATGGCAGCGTTTTTCAAACATAACTCGGTATGGAGACATACCGAGAACAATTTTGAAGGCGGTCCGGTAAGCCTAGAGTGCATTTATATGCTTAGCAGACCAATCCTTCCTGTTTTGCCTTACGGTCTTCTCCAGAATGAGTTTTATTTGTCAATTAGTAACTTCGACCTGCCTGTTCGTTTGAGGATGGTATGCCGTAAATAATTTGTGAGATATAAAATAATCTGCATTAGGACTTCAAAAGTCCGATGGCAAAAATGAGAGCCATTGTCACTTATTATCTCACGGGGGGCTCCGAAGCGAAAAATAATGTTTTCTTTCAAAAATTTGACAACAACTTGCTTGTCATTCATCCTCGTTGGCATTACTTCGACCCACTTAGAAACATAGTTTACAGCAACCAATATGTATTGGTTACCGAATGAACTTGGAAAAGGTCCCATAAAATTGATGCCTCACACATCAAAAATCTCTACTTCCAAAATTAGGTTAAGGGGCGATATGTCCTTCTGTGCTATCCAACCCATCTGCAAAATTTAAAAGAGTCCTTGAATAGAGTGGGTCAGTAGAACCCACTCTGTAGAACTTTCTCAGCAGTCTTGCGGGAACTAAAGTGTTCACCACGTGTAAACTCATGGCAAAAAGTCAACACACTATTGTGCTCATCCTCTAGAAGACACATTCTTATGATCTGATCATGACAATATTTGAAGAGAAACGGTTTATTCCATAAGAAGAACCGTATCTGTGTGAAAAAGTGATACTTGTCCTGACTTGACCAATTAGAAGGTGTTTGTCTGGTTGCAAAATTATTTATAATAGCATACCAGGGCTCTTTACACATCACTAGGATGTGTTCGTCAGGAAAATTCTCATTGATCGACATTGTTTCCACAGGTGCATTGGGGATTCTTGACAAGTGATTTGCCACCACATTTTTTACGCCATTTTTGTTCTTAATTTCAAGATTAACTTTTGCAAAAGAAGGATCCAACAAATAAGTCTAGTCTTAGAATCCTTCTTTCACATTAAATATCATAGGGCAGAATGATCTGTGAACACCATTGATTTACACCCGACTAGGTATTGTTGAAATTTCTCCAACATAAATACAACAACCAAAAATTCCTTTTCGGTCGTCATGTAATTGTTGAGTGTCTAACGTGCATAATAAATCATGTGTTGTCTGTTATCGATGTGCTGTCCTAGGACAGCGCCAATGGTAAAATTGAAAGCAAACTAAACTGTCAAATCAGCAAAAACTCTCAACGTCAAAGTTGTAGATCTTCGAATTCTCTTTCCGTAAAAATCTTAAATGACTTCTTTCGGAGTCCTGTAGCTAAAGTTATGGCCAAAATACCGCAATATGTTTGAAAAGCAACCCTTAATCTTTTATAAATTGCGTGATTTTATTGCTGAAGGTAACCAGATTCCTCTTCCTCTTTCTTTTACCTGTTTCCTTCAAAATTCAATCAAATATACCCGAGTAGCATTATTTATATACAAATAATAGATAATTAGGAGCATAAAAATGATGTAAAATGTGCTGATCAAATACCCCCACACTTATATTTTGCTAGTCCTCGAGCAAAATTACTAAAAAGAAAATCAAAAGTAACCTAACCTAACTCACTTTCGTAGAAATCACGGTCGCACTTAGCACGTGCAAAAAGCCGTTAAACTCCTAAGTTACCTCTAGAGGACGAGTTTTGTCGCGTGAGGATTTTCAGTGGATTACACCCACAAAATCCGTAAAAGAATGAGATTAAGAAATAAAAAACGTAAAATAAGGATAACTGAAAATCAAGAAAAGAAAAAAATCATTTTTTTCTCAAATTAACTAGCTAGCACGATCATAAACATCCATGAGTTTCATTTTCTAGATCAATCGCAACTCAAGAAATCATATTGTCTATAAAATAAAGTTTTAAATCTAAAATTTTACACCACCTGCCCTAAGTTTCAGATCCTATGCACCCAGTGATCGTGATGTAGTTCTTAAGCTTGGAATAATTGACTCCAACTTTCATACTTATTTTAGTGATAACATTTTTTTTCAACACTTCTTAACTATATTTCGCGTAGATACCGAAGCTTCCTGAGGCCAAGGCACCTAGCTAATTGATAATCAAAATTATTATATTTTTATGGTGTCTTGTCCTATTAAGCTTTCTCAGCTATCCATGTAGCGAACTGTGGGTCAATGCTCCCAAACCAGATGGTCTTCGGGCAATAAGTGTAAAATCACTCCTATGAACTTAATTACTCAAGCAACGAGGCTACAAAACAAGACTTATTAATATTATTTTACTATATAATTTTTTAGTTTTTTTATTTTTTTATTTTAAGTATTCTAATTGTAATCAATATCCCAAGCATATGAACTAATAGTGTAACTGCTACTGGGTACATAATCACTCAGACTAAGTTTAGATGATATGTCTGTTTTAGATTCTAACCTTTATTTTAAGACTTTATGACTCTCTCATCTTGATTTCACCTTTAAAATCCACTCGTGGATACTAAATTACTCATATGCTAGCTAACCATTTGTAGAAAATTTTCAATTTTTCTTTTTGAAGATTCCTAAAAGAAAATAAAGATAAAGATTTTTTTTCTTTTTTTGAAGATTCCTAAAAGAAAATAAAGATAAAGAAAGAAAAGAAAACAAAAAACCCTAAAAGCAAACCAAAAAGACTTCTAAAAGAAAAGAAATATGTGAATCTCAATATCCTCATACCTATACTGTGTCTTGTCCTCATGCACACAAATGAATACAGAGATAAAAAACTAGCATGTAATTTACACATCCAAAATATGCACACAATCATGATGATCATACAATCCAAGCACACAACAGATATAGAAATGTAAATAATATGTTAGAATTAGAAATACTTACAGTGCGCTAGAATACCAAGCTGTTGAAGCAACAAAAATGCTCCTTGTGTGTGGTGGATGCCTCCTTGCTTATCCTATATCACTTGTAATATCTCGGCACATAGGTTAAAGAAAGAGATAAATAAAAGACTCATTAAGACTGACTCAACAAATTAAAAGGGAAATACAAAGACTCAAAAACTAAAAGAAAATAAAACAAATATATACATATGTACAATCCCATGTCTCTCTCATATCTAAATCTTTTTAGGTTTATTCCCTCGAGCTCGCTTCCCATCATTCCAATGGGTTCTCTTCATGGGACAAATTGGAGAAGTTAATATTTTTGTCATCTTTAATTTCATCCTCTCCAACTTATTCATCACTTTTCTCCATCTCTTCCTCTTCTTCTCACACCTTTTTCTCGTAAATTCATCATTATCACACAACATAATTAGAGTGGCCACAATATGATTGCCTATGAGTTTAAACTCATCCTCAAACATCACCTCAAAATTTAGATCAACAATTTGCTTTGGAGATGTGTAACTAACCAAAGTTTCTCTAATTAATTCATCCAAATATACGAGTTTGTCTTCAAATAGGTTTTCAAAGCTTTGATTAATTAGAGATTCTTGAATTATGTTTTCAAAATCTTGATCATTGGTTGGCTTATTGAAAGTGAAGATACTCAAATCGAGTTTTGTTTTCTCAAAGAGAACTCTAAACTCAAGATCCTCAGCACATGTATTCTCACCATTGTGATCACACTTTTCAGTATAAAGCTAATTAAGAAATAAAAGCTCATTATCCATATTGGCATCCTCGTAATTTTGATCAGTGTGCTCCATTTTCTCTATATGAGTGGATAATATCTTCTGTTCCTCAACACTTGTCTTTTCATAGAACGTAGAAAATTTATCCTCAAATTTCTCTTGAAGCAATAATTCATCATTGTCACATTCATCTTCACAATAAGATTCAACTGGTTCCACATGAGGTGTATGTGTAGCTAAATAATTTCTAATCACTTGATTCTGACGCTGAGGATCATTCTTAAGTTTGTACACTTTATGGACTTTCACAACTTTCTCAACAGTCTTCTTGTGTTCAAGCTCTTCAAATTGATTAAGATGAAATAATGGGGACTCGAATGGCATCTCAATCAAATGATTAGACATATCACTATGGCCAATGATCTGCTCTTCGGGTCTAACCGTTTGGACTTTGTTCATTTTATGAAAGTTGATGTGCTCTTGAATTAACATGGGTTGAGTCGGTATTAGCTCAGGAACTAGTTGACTAGAAAAAGGATCCTTCTCTTGCTCACTAACCGGCTCATTTACTGGCCTATTTAAGCAGTCTCTAATGTCATAGAGCACTTGCTTTGAAGTTTGCTTGAAAGTTTCAAAAGCTTCCTCTAGTGTTGGTTCCTTGTCCACCTGATTGCCATTTAACTCAACTTGTAAAAGTTGATGGAACTCTTGAACTTGATCTGGACTTATGGTTGAAACAGGTTTATTGAGATAAGTCATATCTTATCCATGCGAGCACATACCTCGATTAACTACTGATTGGTTTTGACTATAGTCTGTTGCATGGATTCGAAACTCTCATCTAATGTGCTCATCAATTTCTCATGATCATTATCAAATTCCAAGATAGAGGTGATGGTCCAGTGTAGGACCAATTAGATTGAGAATTTTGATATAATTGTTCCCATGAAAATTGAGGATAATTCTAACCCTCCAAATTGAAGTTTGATGGATAAGACTCGCTCGTAGGTCCTTGAAATGTGTGGAATTGATTTTGACCTAGTCTTTGTAAGATCACCTAGAGGGGGGGTGAATAGGTGATGGCTAATCTAATGGTCACTTATGAACAAATAATGCGGAATTAAAACTAAGTTGACCAAATTAAACTTCTTTTAATTAAACACTTATGTATAACACAAGAGTGTTGCCGAATTCCCCTTGCGAGGCTCTGGACAAACTCCTCTAGATTCCCCTTGAATGGGTTGAGGTGCCGCGTTGGCTCTCTTGGTTGAATACTAGTGTTAACAACAATCCCAAGCAAGTATAGCAATTTAAGCACAAGGGTGTATCAAGCATATAAGAGATAAAGACTATAAAGTAATGCAAGATATAAGTGAGACAAAAAGAGTAAGAGAGCAAGAGTGAGCAATCGCAAACACAAAGGGTTTGTTTCGAGGTTCGAGCACACTTGCTCTACATCCCCGCCTTCGACACACGAAGGATTTCCACTATGCAAGATCCCACCGGATCTCTCCTCGGTGCCGCAACACCTACAAGCCCTCGGACTCTCTAGTCCCTTACACACCACAAGCCCACCGGCTCGTCGAGGCCGCACCTCAAGCTACAAGTCCTCACTAGGACCCAACAACACCAAGTCCTCACTAGGACCCGAAACAAACCGCGAACACAACCGTCCGCCTTCTCAAAGAACAAAGATGAACTTTGGTGATCACAACTCTTGATCACCTAAAATCCTCTCACAATAACACTCCTATAGAATGAATAGCTCAATGGATGCTCAAGTGTTTGTGTGAGAAAGCAAGGAAAGAATCTTTGGTGAAAAACACAAGAAAATCTCTTTTACACTCTTTGATAAAACTCTCCTTTTAATTGGAAGTATTGACTCTAATTTTTGTGGAGAAAAACCCTTCAGAAAGACTGGGAAAAACTAGCTCTAAGGTCTCCAAAAATCTTGGCTTAAAACAATGACAAAACCCCCTTTTATAGAGGCCAGAAAAATCTGACCGTTGGGCTCTGTCAGAGCTACCGGTCGACCGGTGCGGTCGACCGGCAACGGTCAAAAATCCGACCGTTGCAGCCTCCGGTCGACCGGCCCGGTCGACCGCGCAACTGGAGAAGAGAGAAAACTCTCTGTCGGTCGACCGGCCCGGTCGACCGATATTTCCCGAGAGCAAAGCTCTCTGAAGCGGTCGACCGGCCCGGTCGACCGTTCTCCAGTGCACACTGGCGTGCACGTCGTGCACGTCCGGTCGACCGACCCGGTCGACCGGCCTCTGTCAGTTCTGAAAAATCAGAACTGGCAGAACCAGAAAATAGGGATTAAGGATTGGTCTTTTGGCTTAATAAAATCCCAGAAATTCACAGTAAATCCAGAAAAATAGTTTCAATCAAAATAAAAACTGTTTTTATAAAAATATGTTTTTCTAAAACTTGTTTTTCCATAACTTCACAAAATACAAAAACAAGATATTTTGAACTTATAAAGCAAAGTGTGTATGGATATGATCCACCACACAATCAAGATGAAATATCTAGTTTTTGACATAAAGCACTAAACTTGGTTTTGAAAGATATGTATATATGAATACCAAAAACCAAATTGTATTTTATCACAAAATAAAAATCTTTTCTTAACTAGGAAAATCTTTTATGAAAATCATTCTATCAAGAGTTTTATCAAGAGTGTGTGTGTGATATAGACTTGAGCAATCCACCAACTATCTATCCTTTACATTTTAACTAAAACAAAAACAAAATCTTATAAAAACAAACCTAGACTCAAGTCTTCAACTTCTTGAAGTCTTCCCTTGAAGGCTTCTCATCTTCTTGACTTGGTCCAAAAGTAATCCACCGAGCTCATCTCTAGATGTGTACTTGATGCATAGGCTCGTGAATCAACCGGTGCTAGCTTCCAACTTGTCTTTAAATCCTTTGTTGAAGCTCCACACCTACTAAGATCTTGATAAGGAATCTGTCACTAATTAAACACAAGATCATTAGTAAATATAACTTCATGAGTTGATCATCATCAAAACTAGGGTGATAGGCCTTTGGGCCAACAATCTCCCCCTTTTTGATGATGACAAAACTCATGAAGTTATATATGCATGGATTAAAGTAAAGCTTCAAAGAAGCTCCCCCTTAACTCATGCATACCAAATAAATGATAAAGATATGACAATGAAGCACATGACATGTATGCAAATGAATGGAGATAACACAAAATCAAATCTTTTTCTCCTATTATTTGCAAACCACAACATATATACATGAACATAAAATCTTCTCCCCCTTACACAAGGAAGACATGCATATAAAATCTCAAATTCTTCTCCCCCTTTTTGTCAATCATCAACAAAGGGTTCAAAATAAAATACATCAAACAAATTTTCTCCCCCTTTTTGTCAAAAATAAAGAAATCAAGGAGGGGTAATCTAAATCAATCAAGAAGATCTATATGTAGAAGAGATGTTAAGCTCTCCTTGCATATAGGCAATACAAATTAAAAATTTTGAAATTTTCTTATGAAAACAAAATTTTGAAATATCTTAAAATACAATATTTTCTTTTAAGGTACCAAATGTAGAACAACCAAAATTTGAATTTTGATACCAATTATGAAATACAATGCATAAGCTTGAAGATAAATAAGATTTGAAGTAAGCTTAGCATTAACAACTTTGTGCTTTAAAAATATAAGTCCATTTAGATACAAGCACACAACAAATCATATATATGTATGAAGAACTAATATCAATTGAAGGTGATACATACATATATGGGAAAGCAAAAATATGAGTATATACATAAGAGGTCAATTGATACCAATTGAAAATATCCAATGATACCAATTGAAAATTAAGCTTAAGTGTATATATCATATAATCTACCACATGAAGAATTCGAACTAGTTAAATGAAGGTGTTTAACAACTAGTACGGAATCCTTCAATCAAGGAATAAATCAAAAGTTTTTCATGAAATATCAATGAAACACAAGGCACTAAAAACACTCTAGTATCCATAAAGTCCATATTGAAAGGAAGTGAGTGTACTAGTGTTATTTGGAACATGGCATCATGAAAAATAGCAATAAAGTTCAATATTCCTTTAAAACATAAATTTTTGAAAGCATGAAAATCATCACAAAAATTTCTTTATTTTAAAATAATTATATTTCAAGGTATATGTATATTTTGTCAACACAAGAAGCATACATACATATCCCTAATGCAATTGAGTCCATATATGTAGATTTGCATGAAAGGCAAATGACTCAAGAGGTATACATGTATATCTTAAAGTTTGGCCAAAATGCACATATACATGAAATGAAAAGCACATGATCATAAATCAAATCTAAAGAGAGAATATAAGTTTAAAGATGTATGAATCATCAAAACTAAGCAATACAAGCACATTTCATGGGTTCAAATAAGCATTCAAGCACAAATATAAATAGATTTATTTGTGGCCCATGATATGTACAAGTATAAATCCTAGTGTTGACAAAAGCTAACACTTAAACTAATATTCAAATCATGAATCATCAAATCTTGAGAATACAAAATAATTTATCCAAATTATTGTAAAGTAGGATCATGTGTAAATCTCAAAAACTATTTGAAGAATAGATAACTAGTATAAATAGATTTTTGACAAACTAGTTAAAGATCCTTCAAATACATCAAATCATATGTTTTTCATAAACATAACTAAATACATAAAAAATTTAAGCACTCATGGTCTATTAGGCTCATAAATGATTTTAACAAGAAATGTGAGTGTTAAACAATCATGTAAATAGCATTTTTATGAAAATAGGCATTTAAGCTCAAAAAGATCATAAGACACATTTTTAACAAAAGCACGAAAAATCATTTTTCATCAAACACTGATCTTCATGGTATATGTATGATTAATCCAATCCTAACAATACACATACATATCCCAAATCTAAAAGAGTCTATGAATGATGTTTGCATGAAGGCAAGAGACTCACGGGTATACATGTATATTTATTAGATTTGAATTGAACATGTATATACATGAAGTAAAGCATTAAAAATTGGCCAAGCATGTATAAATGAGAATCATCAAAACTAGTCTATACATATGCTTATAGTGGATACAAGTGAGCATGAAGTTCAACTATATATATGAGTCAATTGTACTTCACTATTTGTATATGTATAAATGTAAGTTTGATACATTCTACATCTAAGCATGTAATTACCACATGAAGCACATAAAATCTTAAAACATGAACATGCTATGAATATTATGGATGAACAAGCATGAACAAAAAAAATAGGAGTTTAGAAATTGTTACCAACTCCAAAGCTCCAAATATGGTGGTCTTTCCCACCAAAATCTCCTTGATAGCAATGCATCCAAAAGTTTGTCCATCATGTCCATTGCATCCGCTATCAAGGCACCAATCCTCTCACGTTTTGTGAGAGCCCTCACCTACATCAAAATCAAAGGGTGGGGGTTTTGGTACCCATACTTTCTTGGGTCCTTTGGGGTTAGCTTTATTGCAAGGATCCCAAAATCTTTTATACTTAGCAAAATATAAATGAGGTTTCTTATCAAAACAATATTTTGCTAAATGGCCTTTGCGGCCACAATGTGTACATACGTACACCTTAGTATGCTTATGTGTAGGAGTGTGATCATGTTGTGCAACATAAGCAAATGCATGGTTATGATGTGCATGAATGTGTGGAGTTTGTTTCTTTGAAAACATTGACTCCAACCTAGAATGATTAAAAGCACAAGAGTTCAAAGTTGAACTCAAACCATCCATTTTATTTTTCAAATTCTTAATCTCATTAGTTGTGGCATGTAAAGCATGGTGAGATAAAGAATCATTTTTCTTTTTCTTTTGAAAAACATTATCCTTTTCTTTTCAACAAATTTCTTTTTAAAGATTTATTTTCTTGTAAAATACTTTCTTTTTGTTGTTCCACCATAGCAATATCATTTTTCAAAATATTGTTCCCTTCACAAAGATCATTCAATTTTGAAAATAAGGAAACATTCTCATTTTTCAAATCTTTATTTTCTTTTTCTAAGCATGCAATCTTAGATCTAAAAGAATCATTTTCTTTAAGCATGCAATCAAATTTCTTTTTCCAACTTTTATTATCTTTTTCTAAGCATGCAATGTTATCTCTAAATGAGTCATGTTCTTTATGCATGCAAGCAATGTTCTTTTTCAAATTTTTATTTTCTTTCTTAGTCATGTCATATTTCTCAAGAATTGTTTGGCAAAATGAAGTGAGCTCATCATATGACATGTCCTCATCATCGGATTCGGAGTTTACCTCAAGGGGGTTATCCCCTTGGACCATATAGCATACGTTGGAGATGTCGCTTCCAACGTCCGAATTGCTCCCTGCATAGTATTGATCTTTCTCGCCAAGGGAGATGAGGGTGTTCCATACTACAAAAGCCGATTCAATGTTAGAAACCCTAGATAAATAGTCATCATTTAGGGTACATTTAAGAGCATGAAGGGCTTTAGCATTAGCCTCAATATTCTTACCATCTATACAATATGCATTATTAGTAGTGGCAAGATAGACATGAATTCCTAAGGCCTTGAGGTACAATGACATCTTAACCTTCCAAGTTTGGATGTTAAGAATATCAAAGGTGGGTGGTGACATAAAGTCCATGGTGTGTGTACAAATAAAGTGATTAGCCTAAAAGGAGGATCTTTAACTCTTAGGTTGTTAGACCCAATATCAAGAGCACTAGCTCTGATACCAATTGTAAGATCACCTAGAGGGGGGGTGAATAGGTGATGGCTAATCTAATGGTCACTTATGAACAAATAATGCGGAATTAAAACTAAGTTGACCAAATTAAACTTCTTTTAATTAAACACTTATGTATAACACAAGAGTGTTGCCGAATTCCCCTTGCGAGGCTCTGGACAAACTCCTCTAGATTCCCCTTGAATGGGTTGAGGTGCCGCGTTGGCTCTCTTGGTTGAATACTAGTGTTAACAACAATCCCAAGCAAGTATAGCAATTTAAGCACAAGGGTGTATCAAGCATATAAGAGATAAAGACTATAAAGTAATGCAAGATATAAGTGAGACAAAAGAGTAAGAGAGCAAGAGTGAGCAATCGCAAACACAAAGGGTTTGTTTCGAGGTTCGAGCACACTTGCTCTACATCCCCGCCTTCGACACACGAAGGATTTCCACTATGCAAGATCCCACCGGATCTCTCCTCGGTGCCGCAACACCTACAAGCCCTCGGACTCTCTAGTCCCTTACACACCACAAGCCCACCGGCTCGTCGAGGCCGCACCTCAAGCTACAAGTCCTCACTAGGACCCAACAACACCAAGTCCTCACTAGGACCCGAAACAAACCGCGAACACAACCGTCCGCCTTCTCAAAGAACAAAGATGAACTTTGGTGATCACAACTCTTGATCACCTAAAATCCTCTCACAATAACACTCCTATAGAATGAATAGCTCAATGGATGCTCAAGTGTTTGTGTGAGAAAGCAAGGAAAGAATCTTTGATGAAAAACACAAGAAAATCTCTTTTACACTCTTTGATAAAACTCTCCTTTTAATTGGAAGTATTGACTCTAATTTTTGTGGAGAAAAACCCTTCAGAAAGACTGGGAAAAACTAGCTCTAAGGTCTCCAAAAATCTTGGCTTAAAACAATGACAAAACCCCCTTTTATAGAGGTCAGAAAAATCTGACCGTTGGGCTCTGTCAGAGCTACCGGTCGACCGGTGCGGTCGACCGGCAACGGTCAAAAATCCGACCGTTGCAGCCTCCGGTCGACCGGCCCGGTCGACCGCGCAACTGGAGAAGAGAGAAAACTCTCTGTCGGTCGACCGGCCCGGTCGACCGATATTTCCCGAGAGCAAAGCTCTCTGAAGCGGTCGACCGGCCCGGTCGACCGTTCTCCAGTGCACACTGGCGTGCACGTCGTGCACGTCCGGTCGACCGACCCGGTCGACCGGCCTCTGTCAGTTCTGAAAAATCAGAACTGGCAGAACCAGAAAATAGGGATTAAGGATTGGTCTTTTGGCTTAATAAAATCCCAGAAATTCACAGTAAATCCAGAAAAAATAGTTTCAATCAAAATAAAAACTGTTTTTATAAAAATATGTTTTTCTAAAACTTGTTTTTCCATAACTTCACAAAATACAAAAACAAGATATTTTGAACTTATAAAGCAAAGTGTGTATGGATATGATCCACCACACAATCAAGATGAAATATCTAGTTTTTGACATAAAGCACTAAACTTGGTTTTGAAAGATATGTATATATGAATACCAAAACCAAATTGTATTTTATCACAAAATAAAAATCTTTCTTAACTAGGAAAATCTTTTATGAAAATCATTCTATCAAGAGTTTTATCAAGAGTGTGTGTGTGATATAGACTTGAGCAATCCACCAACTATCTATCCTTTACATTTTAACTAAAACAAAAACAAAATCTTATAAAAACAACCTAGACTCAAGTCTTCAACTTCTTGAAGTCTTCCCTTGAAGGCTTCTCATCTTCTTGACTTGGTCCAAAAGTAATCCACCGAGCTCATCTCTAGATGTGTACTTGATGCATAGGCTCGTGGATCAACCGGTGCTAGCTTCCAACTTGTCTTTAAATCCTTTGTTGAAGCTCCACACCTACTAAGATCTTGATAAGGAATCTGTCACTAATTAAACACAAGATCATTAGTAAATATAACTTCATGAGTTGATCATCATCAAACTAGGGTGATAGGCCTTTGGGCCAACAATCTCCCCCTTTTTGATGATGACAAAACTCATGAAGTTATATATGCATGGATTAAAGTAAAGCTTCAAAGAAGCTCCCCCTTAACTCATGCATACCAAATAAATGATAAAGATATGACAATGAAGCACATGACATGTATGCAAATGAATGGAGATAACACAAAATCAAATCTTTTTCTCCTATTATTTGCAAACCACAACATATATACATGAACATAAAATCTTCTCCCCCTTACACAAGGAAGACATGCATATAAAATCTCAAATTCTTCTCCCCCTTTTTGTCAATCATCAACAAAGGGTTCAAAATAAAATACATCAAACAAATTTTCTCCCCCTTTTTGTCAAAAATAAAGAAATCAAGGAGGGGTAATCTAAATCAATCAAGAAGATCTATATGTAGAAGAGATGTTAAGCTCTCCTTGCATATAGGCAATACAAATTAAAAATTTTGAAATTTTCTTATGAAAACAAAATTTTGAAATATCTTAAAATACAATATTTTCTTTTAAGGTACCAAATGTAGAACAACCAAAATTTGAATTTTGATACCAATTATGAAATACAATGCATAAGCTTGAAGATAAATAAGATTTGAAGTAAGCTTAGCATTAACAACTTTGTGCTTTAAAAATATAAGTCCATTTAGATACAAGCACACAACAAATCATATATATGTATGAAGAACTAATATCAATTGAAGGTGATACATACATATATGGGAAAGCAAAAATATGAGTATATACATAAGAGGTCAAATTGATACCAATTGAAAATATCCAATGATACCATTGAAAATTAAGCTTAAGTGTATATATCATATAATCTACCACATGAAGAATTCGAACTAGTTAAATGAAGGTGTTTAACAACTAGTACGGAATCCTTCAATCAAGGAATAAATCAAAAGTTTTTCATGAAATATCAATGAAACACAAGGCACTAAAAACACTCTAGTATCCATAAAGTCCATATTGAAAGGAAGTGAGTGTACTAGTGTTATTTGGAACATGGCATCATGAAAAATAGCAATAAAGTTCAATATTCCTTTAAAACATAAATTTTTGAAAGCATGAAAATCATCACAAAAATTTCTTTATTTTAAAATAATTATATTTCAAGGTATATGTATATTTTGTCAACACAAGAAGCATACATACATATCCCTAATGCAATTGAGTCCATATATGTAGATTTGCATGAAAGGCAAATGACTCAAGAGGTATACATGTATATCTTAAAGTTTGGCCAAAATGCACATATACATGAAATGAAAAGCACATGATCATAAATCAAATCTAAAGAGAGAATATAAGTTTAAAGATGTATGAATCATCAAAACTAAGCAATACAAGCACATTTCATGGGTTCAAATAAGCATTCAAGCACAAATATAAATAGATTTATTTGTGGCCCATGATATGTACAAGTATAAATCCTAGTGTTGACAAAAGCTAACACTTAAACTAATATTCAAATCATGAATCATCAAATCTTGAGAATACAAAATAATTTATCCAAATTATTGTAAAGTAGGATCATGTGTAAATCTCAAAAACTATTTGAAGAATAGATAACTAGTATAAATAGATTTTTGACAAACTAGTTAAAGATCCTTCAAATACATCAAATCATATGTTTTCATAAACATAACTAAATACATAAAAATTTAAGCACTCATGGTCTATTAGGCTCATAAATGATTTTAACAAGAAATGTGAGTGTTAAACAATCATGTAAATAGCATTTTTATGAAAATAGGCATTTAAGCTCAAAAAGATCATAAGACACATTTTTAACAAAAGCACGAAAAATCATTTTTCATCAAAACACTGATCTTCATGGTATATGTATGATTAATCCAATCCTAACAATACACATACATATCCCAAATCTAAAAGAGTCTATGAATGATGTTTGCATGAAGGCAAGAGACTCACGGGTATACATGTATATTTATTAGATTTGAATTGAACATGTATATACATGAAGTAAAGCATTAAAAATTGGCCAAGCATGTATAAATGAGAATCATCAAAACTAGTCTATACATATGCTTATAGTGGATACAAGTGAGCATGAAGTTCAACTATATATATGAGTCAATTGTACTTCACTATTTGTATATGTATAAATGTAAGTTTGATACATTCTACATCTAAGCATGTAATTACCACATGAAGCACATAAAATCTTAAAACATGAACATGCTATGAATATTATGGATGAACAAGCATGAACAAAAAAAATAGGAGTTTAGAAATTGTTACCAACTCCAAAGCTCCAAATATGGTGGTCTTTCCCACCAAAATCTCCTTGATAGCAATGCATCCAAAAGTTTGTCCATCATGTCCATTGCATCCGCTATCAAGGCACCAATCCTCTCACGTTTTGTGAGAGCCCTCACCTACATCAAAATCAAAGGGTGGAGGTTTTGGTACCCATACTTTCTTGGGTCCTTTGGGGTTAGCTTTATTGCAAGGATCCCAAAATCTTTTATACTTAGCAAAATATAAATGAGGTTTCTTATCAAAACAATATTTTGCTAAATGGCCTTTGCGGCCACAATGTGTACATACGTACACCTTAGTATGCTTATGTGTAGGAGTGTGATCATGTTGTGCAACATAAGCAAATGCATGGTTATGATGTGCATGAATGTGTGGAGTTTGTTTCTTTGAAAACATTGACTCCAACCTAGAATGATTAAAAGCACAAGAGTTCAAAGTTGAACTCAAACCATCCATTTTATTTTTCAAATTCTTAATCTCATTAGTTGTGGCATGTAAAGCATGGTGAGATAAAGAATCATTTTTCTTTTTCTTTTGAAAAACATTATCCTTTTCTTTTTCAACAAATTTTCTTTTTAAAGATTTATTTTCTTGTAAAATACTTTCTTTTTGTTGTTCCACCATAGCAATATCATTTTCAAAATATTGTTCCCTTCACAAAGATCATTCAATTTTGAAAATAAGGAAACATTCTCATTTTTCAAATCTTTATTTTCTTTTTCTAAGCATGCAATCTTAGATCTAAAAGAATCATTTTCTTTAAGCATGCAATCAAATTTCTTTTTCCAACTTTTATTATCTTTTTCTAAGCATGCAATGTTATCTCTAAATGAGTCATGTTCTTTATGCATGCAAGCAATGTTCTTTTTCAAATTTTTATTTTCTTTCTTAGTCATGTCATATTTCTCAAGAATTGTTTGGCAAAATGAAGTGAGCTCATCATATGACATGTCCTCATCATCGGATTCGGAGTTTACCTCAAGGGGGTTATCCCCTTGGACCATATAGCATACGTTGGAGATGTCGCTTCCAACGTCCGAATTGCTCCCTGCATAGTATTGATCTTTCTCGCCAAGGGAGATGAGGGTGTTCCATACTACAAAAGCCGATTCAATGTTAGAAACCCTAGATAAATAGTCATCATTTAGGGTACATTTAAGAGCATGAAGGGCTTTAGCATTAGCCTCAATATTCTTACCATCTATACAATATGCATTATTAGTAGTGGCAAGATAGACATGAATTCCTAAGGCCTTGAGGTACAATGACATCTTAACCTTCCAAGTTTGGATGTTAAGAATATCAAAGGTGGGTGGTGACATAAAGTCCATGGTGTGTGTACAAATAAAGTGATTAGCCTAAAAGGAGGATCTTTAACTCTTAGGTTGTTAGACCCAATATCAAGAGCACTAGCTCTGATACCAATTGTAAGATCACCTAGAGGGGGGGTGAATAGGTGATGGCTAATCTAATGGTCACTTATGAACAAATAATGCGGAATTAAAACTAAGTTGACCAAATTAAACTTCTTTTAATTAAACACTTATGTATAACACAAGAGTGTTGCCGAATTCCCCTTGCGAGGCTCTGGACAAACTCCTCTAGATTCCCCTTGAATGGGTTGAGGTGCCGCGTTGGCTCTCTTGGTTGAATACTAGTGTTAACAACAATCCCAAGCAAGTATAGCAATTTAAGCACAAGGGTGTATCAAGCATATAAGAGATAAAGACTATAAAGTAATGCAAGATATAAGTGAGACAAAAAGAGTAAGAGAGCAAGAGTGAGCAATCGCAAACACAAAGGTTTGTTTCGAGGTTCGAGCACACTTGCTCTACATCCCCGCCTTCGACACACGAAGGATTTCCACTATGCAAGATCCCACCGGATCTCTCCTCGGTGCCGCAACACCTACAAGCCCTCGGACTCTCTAGTCCCTTACACACCACAAGCCCACCGGCTCGTCGAGGCCGCACCTCAAGCTACAAGTCCTCACTAGGACCCAACAACACCAAGTCCTCACTAGGACCCGAAACAAACCGCGAACACAACGTCCGCCTTCTCAAAGAACAAAGATGAACTTTGGTGATCACAACTCTTGATCACCTAAAATCCTCTCACAATAACACTCCTATAGAATGAATAGCTCAATGGATGCTCAAGTGTTTGTGTGAGAAAGCAAGGAAAGAATCTTTGGTGAAAAACACAAGAAAATCTCTTTTACACTCTTTGATAAAACTCTCCTTTTAATTGGAAGTATTGACTCTAATTTTTGTGGAGAAAAACCCTTCAGAAAGACTGGGAAAAACTAGCTCTAAGGTCTCCAAAAATCTTGGCTTAAAACAATGACAAAACCCCCTTTTATAGAGGCCAGAAAAATCTGACCGTTGGGCTCTGTCAGAGCTACCGGTCGACCGGTGCGGTCGACCGGCAACGGTCAAAAATCCGACCGTTGCAGCCTCCGGTCGACCGGCCCGGTCGACCGCGCAACTGGAGAAGAGAGAAAACTCTCTGTCGGTCGACCGGCCCGGTCGACCGATATTTCCCGAGAGCAAAGCTCTCTGAAGCGGTCGACCGGCCCGGTCGACCGTTCTCCAGTGCACACTGGCGTGCACGTCGTGCACGTCCGGTCGACCGACCCGGTCGACCGGCCTCTGTCAGTTCTGAAAAATCAGAACTGGCAGAACCAGAAAATAGGGATTAAGGATTGGTCTTTTGGCTTAATAAAATCCCAGAAATTCACAGTAAATCCAGAAAAATAGTTTCAATCAAAATAAAAACTGTTTTTATAAAAATATGTTTTTCTAAAACTTGTTTTTCCATAACTTCACAAAATACAAAAACAAGATATTTTGAACTTATAAAGCAAAGTGTGTATGGATATGATCCACCACACAATCAAGATGAAATATCTAGTTTTTGACATAAAGCACTAAACTTGGTTTTGAAAGATATGTATATATGAATACCAAAAACCAAATTGTATTTTATCACAAAATAAAAATCTTTTCTTAACTAGGAAAATCTTTTATGAAAATCATTCTATCAAGAGTTTTATCAAGAGTGTGTGTGTGATATAGACTTGAGCAATCCACCAACTATCTATCCTTTACATTTTAACTAAAACAAAAACAAAATCTTATAAAAACAAACCTAGACTCAAGTCTTCAACTTCTTGAAGTCTTCCCTTGAAGGCTTCTCATCTTCTTGACTTGGTCCAAAAGTAATCCACCGAGCTCATCTCTAGATGTGTACTTGATGCATAGGCTCGTGAATCAACCGGTGCTAGCTTCCAACTTGTCTTTAAATCCTTTGTTGAAGCTCCACACCTACTAAGATCTTGATAAGGAATCTGTCACTAATTAAACACAAGATCATTAGTAAATATAACTTCATGAGTTGATCATCATCAAAACTAGGGTGATAGGCCTTTGGGCCAACAATCTCCCCCTTTTTGATGATGACAAAACTCATGAAGTTATATATGCATGGATTAAAGTAAAGCTTCAAAGAAGCTCCCCCTTAACTCATGCATACCAAATAAATGATAAAGATATGACAATGAAGCACATGACATGTATGCAAATGAATGGAGATAACACAAAATCAAATCTTTTTCTCCTATTATTTGCAAACCACAACATATATACATGAACATAAAATCTTCTCCCCCTTACACAAGGAAGACATGCATATAAAATCTCAAATTCTTCTCCCCCTTTTTGTCAATCATCAACAAAGGGTTCAAAATAAAATACATCAAACAAATTTTCTCCCCCTTTTTGTCAAAAATAAAGAAATCAAGGAGGGGTAATCTAAATCAATCAAGAAGATCTATATGTAGAAGAGATGTTAAGCTCTCCTTGCATATAGGCAATACAAATTAAAAATTTTGAAATTTTCTTATGAAAACAAAATTTTGAAATATCTTAAAATACAATATTTTCTTTTAAGGTACCAAATGTAGAACAACCAAAATTTGAATTTTGATACCAATTATGAAATACAATGCATAAGCTTGAAGATAAATAAGATTTGAAGTAAGCTTAGCATTAACAACTTTGTGCTTTAAAAATATAAGTCCATTTAGATACAAGCACACAACAAATCATATATATGTATGAAGAACTAATATCAATTGAAGGTGATACATACATATATGGGAAAGCAAAAATATGAGTATATACATAAGAGGTCAAATTGATACCAATTGAAAATATCCAATGATACCAATTGAAAATTAAGCTTAAGTGTATATATCATATAATCTACCACATGAAGAATTCGAACTAGTTAAATGAAGGTGTTTAACAACTAGTACGGAATCCTTCAATCAAGGAATAAATCAAAAGTTTTTCATGAAATATCAATGAAACACAAGGCACTAAAAACACTCTAGTATCCATAAAGTCCATATTGAAAGGAAGTGAGTGTACTAGTGTTATTTGGAACATGGCATCATGAAAAATAGCAATAAAGTTCAATATTCCTTTAAAACATAAATTTTTGAAAGCATGAAAATCATCACAAAAATTTCTTTATTTTAAAATAATTATATTTCAAGGTATATGTATATTTTGTCAACACAAGAAGCATACATACATATCCCTAATGCAATTGAGTCCATATATGTAGATTTGCATGAAAGGCAAATGACTCAAGAGGTATACATGTATATCTTAAAGTTTGGCCAAAATGCACATATACATGAAATGAAAAGCACATGATCATAAATCAAATCTAAAGAGAGAATATAAGTTTAAAGATGTATGAATCATCAAAACTAAGCAATACAAGCACATTTCATGGGTTCAAATAAGCATTCAAGCACAAATATAAATAGATTTATTTGTGGCCCATGATATGTACAAGTATAAATCCTAGTGTTGACAAAAGCTAACACTTAAACTAATATTCAAATCATGAATCATCAAATCTTGAGAATACAAAATAATTTATCCAAATTATTGTAAAGTAGGATCATGTGTAAATCTCAAAAACTATTTGAAGAATAGATAACTAGTATAAATAGATTTTTGACAAACTAGTTAAAGATCCTTCAAATACATCAAATCATATGTTTTTCATAAACATAACTAAATACATAAAAATTTAAGCACTCATGGTCTATTAGGCTCATAAATGATTTTAACAAGAAATGTGAGTGTTAAACAATCATGTAAATAGCATTTTTATGAAAATAGGCATTTAAGCTCAAAAAGATCATAAGACACATTTTTAACAAAAGCACGAAAAATCATTTTTCATCAAAACACTGATCTTCATGGTATATGTATGATTAATCCAATCCTAACAATACACATACATATCCCAAATCTAAAAGAGTCTATGAATGATGTTTGCATGAAGGAAAGAGACTCACGGGTATACATGTATATTTATTAGATTTGAATTGAACATGTATATACATGAAGTAAAGCATTAAAAATTGGCCAAGCATGTATAAATGAGAATCATCAAAACTAGTCTATACATATGCTTATAGTGGATACAAGTGAGCATGAAGTTCAACTATATATATGAGTCAATTGTACTTCACTATTTGTATATGTATAAATGTAAGTTTGATACATTCTACATCTAAGCATGTAATTACCACATGAAGCACATAAAATCTTAAAACATGAACATGCTATGAATATTATGGATGAACAAGCATGAACAAAAAAAATAGGAGTTTAGAAATTGTTACCAACTCCAAAGCTCCAAATATGGTGGTCTTTCCCACCAAAATCTCCTTGATAGCAATGCATCCAAAAGTTTGTCCATCATGTCCATTGCATCCGCTATCAAGGCACCAATCCTCTCACGTTTTGTGAGAGCCCTCACCTACATCAAAATCAAAGGGTGGGGGTTTTGGTACCCATACTTTCTTGGGTCCTTTGGGGTTAGCTTTATTGCAAGGATCCCAAAATCTTTTATACTTAGCAAAATATAAATGAGGTTTCTTATCAAAACAATATTTTGCTAAATGGCCTTTGCGGCCACAATGTGTACATACGTACACCTTAGTATGCTTATGTGTAGGAGTGTGATCATGTTGTGCAACATAAGCAAATGCATGGTTATGATGTGCATGAATGTGTGGAGTTTGTTTCTTTGAAAACATTGACTCCAACCTAGAATGATTAAAAGCACAAGAGTTCAAAGTTGAACTCAAACCATCCATTTTATTTTTCAAATTCTTAATCTCATTAGTTGTGGCATGTAAAGCATGGTGAGATAAAGAATCATTTTTCTTTTTCTTTTGAAAAACATTATCCTTTTCTTTTTCAACAAATTTTCTTTTAAAGATTTATTTTCTTGTAAAATACTTTCTTTTTGTTGTTCCACCATAGCAATATCATTTTTCAAAATATTGTTCCCTTCACAAAGATCATTCAATTTTGAAAATAAGGAAACATTCTCATTTTTCAAATCTTTATTTTCTTTTTCTAAGCATGCAATCTTAGATCTAAAAGAATCATTTTCTTTAAGCATGCAATCAAATTTCTTTTTCCAACTTTTATTATCTTTTTCTAAGCATGCAATGTTATCTCTAAATGAGTCATGTTCTTTATGCATGCAAGCAATGTTCTTTTTCAAATTTTTATTTCTTTTCTTAGTCATGTCATATTCTCAAGAATTGTTTGGCAAAATGAAGTGAGCTCATCATAAGACATGTCCTCATCATCGGATTCGGAGTTTACCTCAAGGGGGTTATCCCCTTGGACCATATAGCATACGTTGGAGATGTCGCTTCCAACGTCCGAATTGCTCCCTGCATAGTATTGATCTTTCTCGCCAAGGGAGATGAGGGTGTTCCATACTACAAAAGCCGATTCAATGTTAGAAACCCTAGATAAATAGTCATCATTTAGGGTACATTTAAGAGCATGAAGGGCTTTAGCATTAGCCTCAATATTCTTACCATCTATACAATATGCATTATTAGTAGTGGCAAGATAGACATGAATTCCTAAGGCCTTGAGGTACAATGACATCTTAACCTTCCAAGTTTGGATGTTAAGAATATCAAAGGTGGGTGGTGACATAAAGTCCATGGTGTGTGTACAAATAAAGTGATTAGCCTAAAAGGAGGATCTTTAACTCTTAGGTTGTTAGACCCAATATCAAGAGCACTAACTCTGATACCAATTGTAAGATCACCTAGAGGGGGGGTGAATAGGTGATGGCTAATCTAATGGTCACTTATGAACAAATATGCGGAATTAAAACTAAGTTGACCAAATTAAACTTCTTTTAATTAAACACTTATGTATAACACAAGAGTGTTGCCGAATTCCCCTTGCGAGGCTCTGGACAAACTCCTCTAGATTCCCCTTGAATGGGTTGAGGTGCCGCGTTGGCTCTCTTGGTTGAATACTAGTGTTAACAACAATCCCAAGCAAGTATAGCAATTTAAGCACAAGGGTGTATCAAGCATATAAGAGATAAAGACTATAAAGTAATGCAAGATATAAGTGAGACAAAAAGAGTAAGAGAGCAAGAGTGAGCAATCGCAAACACAAAGGGTTTGTTTCGAGGTTCGAGCACACTTGCTCTACATCCCCGCCTTCGACACACGAAGGATTTCCACTATGCAAGATCCCACCGGATCTCTCCTCGGTGCCGCAACACCTACAAGCCCTCGGACTCTCTAGTCCCTTACACACCACAAGCCCACCGCTCGTCGAGGCCGCACCTCAAGCTACAAGTCCTCACTAGGACCCAACAACACCAAGTCCTCACTAGGACCGAAACAAACCGCGAACACAACCGTCCGCCTTCTCAAAGAACAAAGATGAACTTTGGTGATCACAACTCTTGATCACCTAAAATCCTCTCACAATAACACTCCTATAGAATGAATAGCTCAATGGATGCTCAAGTGTTTGTGTGAGAAAGCAAGGAAAGAATCTTTGGTGAAAAACACAAGAAATCTCTTTTACACTCTTTGATAAAACTCTCCTTTTAATTGGAAGTATTGACTCTAATTTTGTGGAGAAAAACCCTTCAGAAAGACTGGGAAAAACTAGCTCTAAGGTCTCCAAAAATCTTGGCTTAAAACAATGACAAAAACCCCTTTTATAGAGGCCAGAAAAATCTGACCGTTGGGCTCTGTCAGAGCTACCGGTCGACCGGTGCGGTCGACCGGCAACGGTCAAAAATCCGACCGTTGCAGCCTCCGGTCGACCGGCCGGTCGACCGCGCAACTGGAGAAGAGAGAAAACTCTCTGTCGGTCGACCGGCCCGGTCGACCGATATTTCCCGAGAGCAAAGCTCTCTGAAGCGGTCGACCGGCCCGGTCGACCGTTCTCCAGTGCACACTGGCGTGCACGTCGTGCACGTCCGGTCGACCGACCCGGTCGACCGGCCTCTGTCAGTTCTGAAAAATCAGAACTGGCAGAACCAGAAAATAGGGATTAAGGATTGGTCTTTTAGCTTAATAAAATCCCAGAAATTCACAGTAAATCCAGAAAATAGTTTCAATCAAAATAAAAACTGTTTTTATAAAAATATGTTTTTCTAAAACTTGTTTTTCCATAACTTCACAAAATACAAAAACAAGATATTTTGAACTTATAAAGCAAAGTGTGTATGGATATGATCCACCACACAATCAAGATGAAATATCTAGTTTTTGACATAAAGCACTAAACTTGGTTTTGAAAGATATGTATATATGAATACCAAAAACCAAATTGTATTTTATCACAAAATAAAAATCTTTTCTTAACTAGGAAAATCTTTTATGAAAATCATTCTATCAAGAGTTTTATCAAGAGTGTGTGTGTGATATAGACTTGAGCAATCCACCAACTATCTATCCTTTACATTTTAACTAAAACAAACAAAATCTTATAAAAACAAACCTAGACTCAAGTCTTCAACTTCTTGAAGTCTTCCCTTGAAGGCTTCTCATCTTCTTGACTTGGTCCAAAAGTAATCCACCGAGCTCATCTCTAGATGTGTACTTGATGCATAGGCTCGTGAATCAACCGGTGCTAGCTTCCAACTTGTCTTTAAATCCTTTGTTGAAGCTCCACACCTACTAAGATCTTGATAAGGAATCTGTCACTAATTAAACACAAGATCATTAGTAAATATAACTTCATGAGTTGATCATCATCAAAACTAGGGTGATAGGCCTTTGGGCCAACAATCTCCCCTTTTTGATGATGACAAAACTCATGAAGTTATATATGCATGGATTAAAGTAAAGCTTCAAAGAAGCTCCCCCTTAACTCATGCATACCAAATAAATGATAAAGATATGACAATGAAGCACATGACATGTATGCAAATGAATGGAGATAACACAAAATCAAATCTTTTTCTCCTATTATTTGCAAACCACAACATATATACATGAACATAAAATCTTCTCCCCCTTACACAAGGAAGACATGCATATAAAATCTCAAATTCTTCTCCCCCTTTTTGTCAATCATCAACAAAGGGTTCAAAATAAAATACATCAAACAAATTTTCTCCCCCTTTTTGTCAAAAATAAAGAAATCAAGGAGGGTAATCTAAATCAATCAAGAAGATCTATATGTAGAAGAGATGTTAAGCTCTCCTTGCATATAGGCAATACAAATTAAAAATTTTGAAATTTTCTTATGAAAACAAAATTTTGAAATATCTTAAAATACAATATTTTCTTTTAAGGTACCAAATGTAGAACAACCAAAATTTGAATTTTGATACCAATTATGAAATACAATGCATAAGCTTGAAGATAAATAAGATTTGAAGTAAGCTTAGCATTAACAACTTTGTGCTTTAAAATATAAGTCCATTTAGATACAAGCACACAACAAATCATATATATGTATGAAGAACTAATATCAATTGAAGGTGATACATACATATATGGGAAAGCAAAAATATGAGTATATACATAAGAGGTCAAATTGATACCAATTGAAAATATCCAATGATACCAATTGAAAATTAAGCTTAAGTGTATATATCATATAATCTACCACATGAAGAATTCGAACTAGTTAAATGAAGGTGTTTACAACTAGTACGGAATCCTTCAATCAAGGAATAAATCAAAAGTTTTTCATGAAATATCAATGAAACACAAGGCACTAAAAACACTCTAGTATCCATAAAGTCCATATTGAAGGAAGTGAGTGTACTAGTGTTATTTGGAACATGGCATCATGAAAAATAGCAATAAAGTTCAATATTCCTTTAAAACATAAATTTTTGAAAGCATGAAAATCATCACAAAAATTTCTTTATTTTAAAATAATTATATTTCAAGGTATATGTATATTTTGTCAACACAAGAAGCATACATACATATCCCTAATGCAATTGAGTCCATATATGTAGATTTGCATGAAAGGCAAATGACTCAAGAGGTATACATGTATATCTTAAAGTTTGGCCAAAATGCACATATACATGAAATGAAAAGCACATGATCATAAATCAAATCTAAGAGAGAATATAAGTTTAAAGATGTATGAATCATCAAAACTAAGCAATACAAGCACATTTCATGGGTTCAAATAAGCATTCAAGCACAAATATAAATAGATTTATTTGTGGCCCATGATATGTACAAGTATAAATCCTAGTGTTGACAAAAGCTAACACTTAAACTAATATTCAAATCATGAATCATCAAATCTTGAGAATACAAAATAATTTATCCAAATTATTGTAAAGTAGATCATGTGTAAATCTCAAAAACTATTTGAAGAATAGATAACTAGTATAAATAGATTTTTGACAAACTAGTTAAAGATCCTTCAAATACATCAATCATATGTTTTTCATAAACATAACTAAATACATAAAAAATTTAAGCACTCATGGTCTATTAGGCTCATAAATGATTTTAACAAGAAATGTGAGTGTTAAACAATCATGTAAATAGCATTTTTATGAAAATAGACATTTAAGCTCAAAAAGATCATAAGACACATTTTTAACAAAAGCACGAAAAATCATTTTTCATCAAAACACTGATCTTCATGGTATATGTATGATTAATCCAATCCTAACAATACACATACATATCCCAAATCTAAAAGAGTCTATGAATGATGTTTGCATGAAGGCAAGAGACTCACGGGTATACATGTATATTTATTAGATTTGAATTGAACATGTATATACATGAAGTAAAGCATTAAAAATTGGCCAAGCATGTATAAATGAGAATCATCAAAACTAGTCTATACATATGCTTATAGTGGATACAAGTGAGCATGAAGTTCAACTATATATATGAGTCAATTGTACTTCACTATTTGTATATGTATAAATGTAAGTTTGATACATTCTACATCTAAGCATGTAATTACCACATGAAGCACATAAAATCTTAAAACATGAACATGCTATGAATATTATGGATGAACAAGCATGAACAAAAAAAATAGGAGTTTAGAAATTGTTACCAACTCCAAAGCTCCAAATATGGTGGTCTTTCCCACCAAAATCTCCTTGATAGCAATGCATCCAAAAGTTTGTCCATCATGTCCATTGCATCCGCTATCAAGGCACCAATCCTCTCACGTTTTGTGAGAGCCCTCACCTACATCAAAATCAAAGGGTGGGGGTTTTGGTACCCATACTTTCTTGGGTCCTTGGGGTTAGCTTTATTGCAAGGATCCCAAAATCTTTTATACTTAGCAAAATATAAATGAGGTTTCTTATCAAAATAATATTTTGCTAAATGGCCTTTGCGGCCACAATGTGTACATACGTACACCTTAGTATGCTTATGTGTAGGAGTGTGATCATGTTGTGCAACATAAGCAAATGCATGGTTATGATGTGCATGAATGTGTGGAGTTTGTTTCTTTGAAAACATTGACTCCAACCTAGAATGATTAAAAGCACAAGAGTTCAAAGTTGAACTCAAACCATCCATTTTATTTTTCAAATTCTTAATCTCATTAGTTGTGGCATGTAAAGCATGGTGAGATAAAGAATCATTTTCTTTTTCTTTTGAAAAAACATTATCCTTTTCTTTTTCAACAAATTTTCTTTTTAAAGATTTATTTTCTTGTAAAATACTTTCTTTTTGTTGTTCCACCATAGCAATATCATTTTTCAAAATATTGTTCCCTTCACAAAGATCATTCAATTTGAAAATAAGGAAACATTCTCATTTTTCAAATCTTTATTTTCTTTTTCTAAGCATGCAATCTTAGATCTAAAAGAATCATTTTCTTTAAGCATGCAATCAAATTTCTTTTTCCAACTTTTATTATCTTTTTCTAAGCATGCAATGTTATCTCTAAATGAGTCATGTTCTTTATGCATGCAAGCAATGTTCTTTTTCAAATTTTTATTTTCTTTCTTAGTCATGTCATATTTCTCAAGAATTGTTTGGCAAAATGAAGTGAGCTCATCATATGACATGTCCTCATCATCGGATTCGGAGTTTACCTCAAGGGGGTTATCCCTTGGACCATATAGCATACGTTGGAGATGTCGCTTCCAACGTCCGAATTGCTCCCTGCATAGTATTGATCTTTCTCGCCAAGGGAGATGAGGGTGTTCCATACTACAAAAGCCGATTCAATGTTAGAAACCCTAGATAAATAGTCATCATTTAGGGTACATTTAAGAGCATGAAGGGCTTTAGCATTAGCCTCAATATTCTTACCATCTATACAATATGCATTATTAGTAGTGGCAAGATAGACATGAATTCCTAAGGCCTTGAGGTACAATGACATCTTAACCTTCCAAGTTTGGATGTTAAGAATATCAAAGGTGGGTGGTGACATAAAGTCCATGGTGTGTGTACAAATAAAGTGATTAGCCTAAAAGGAGGATCTTTAACTCTTAGGTTGTTAGACCCAATATCAAGAGCACTAACTCTGATACCAATTGTAAGATCACCTAGAGGGGGGGTGAATAGGTGATGGCTAATCTAATGGTCACTTATGAACAAATAATGCGGAATTAAAACTAAGTTGACCAAATTAAACTTCTTTTAATTAAACACTTATGTATAACACAAGAGTGTTGCCGAATTCCCCTTGCGAGGCTCTGACAAACTCCTCTAGATTCCCCTTGAATGGGTTGAGGTGCCGCGTTGGCTCTCTTGGTTGAATACTAGTGTTAACAACAATCCCAAGCAAGTATAGCAATTTAAGCACAAGGGTGTATCAAGCATATAAGAGATAAAGACTATAAAGTAATGCAAGATATAAGTGAGACAAAAAGAGTAAGAGAGCAAGAGTGAGCAATCGCAAACACAAAGGGTTTGTTTCGAGGTTCGAGCACACTTGCTCTACATCCCCGCCTTCGACACACGAAGGATTTCCACTATGCAAGATCCCACCGGATCTCTCCTCGGTGCCGCAACACCTACAAGCCCTCGGACTCTCTAGTCCCTTACACACCACAAGCCCACCGGCTCGTCGAGGCCGCACCTCAAGCTACAAGTCCTCACTAGGACCCAACAACACCAAGTCCTCACTAGGACCCGAAACAAACCGCGAACACAACCGTCCGCCTTCTCAAAGAACAAAGATGAACTTTGGTGATCACAACTCTTGATCACCTAAAATCCTCTCACAATAACACTCCTATAGAATGAATAGCTCAATGGATGCTCAAGTGTTTGTGTGAGAAAGCAAGGAAAGAATCTTTGGTGAAAAACACAAGAAAATCTCTTTTACACTCTTTGATAAAACTCTCCTTTTAATTGGAAGTATTGACTCTAATTTTTGTGGAGAAAAACCCTTCAGAAAGACTGGGAAAAACTAGCTCTAAGGTCTCCAAAATCTTGGCTTAAAACAATGACAAAACCCCCTTTTATAGAGGCCAGAAAAATCTGACCGTTGGGCTCTGTCAGAGCTACCGGTCGACCGTGCGGTCGACCGGCAACGGTCAAAAATCCGACCGTTGCAGCCTCCGGTCGACCGGCCCGGTCGACCGCGCAACTGGAGAAGAGAGAAAACTCTCTGTCGGTCGACCGGCCCGGTCGACCGATATTTCCCGAGAGCAAAGCTCTCTGAAGCGGTCGACCGGCCCGGTCGACCGTTCTCCAGTGCACACTGGCGTGCACGTCGTGCACGTCCGGTCGACCGACCCGGTCGACCGGCCTCTGTCAGTTCTGAAAAATCAGAACTGGCAGAACCAGAAAATAGGGATTAAGGATTGGTCTTTTGGCTTAATAAAATCCCAGAAATTCACAGTAAATCCAGAAAAATAGTTTCAATCAAAATAAAAACTGTTTTTATAAAAATATGTTTTTCTAAAACTTGTTTTTCCATAACTTCACAAAATACAAAACAAATATATTTGAACTTATAAAGCAAAGTGTGTATGGATATGATCCACCACACAATCAAGATGAAATATCTAGTTTTTGACATAAAGCACTAAACTTGGTTTTGAAAGATATGTATATATGAATACCAAAAACCAAATTGTATTTTATCACAAAATAAAAATCTTTTCTTAACTAGGAAAATCTTTTATGAAAATCATTCTATCAAGAGTTTTATCAAGAGTGTGTGTGTGATATAGACTTGAGCAATCCACCAACTATCTATCCTTTACATTTTAACTAAAACAAAAACAAAATCTTATAAAAACAAACCTAGACTCAAGTCTTCAACTTCTTGAAGTCTTCCCTTGAAGGCTTCTCATCTTCTTGACTTGGTCCAAAAGTAATCCACCGAGCTCATCTCTAAATGTGTACTTGATGCATAGGCTCGTGAATCAACCGGTGCTAGCTTCCAACTTGTCTTTAAATCCTTTGTTGAAGCTCCACACCTACTAAGATCTTGATAAGGAATCTGTCACTAATTAAACACAAGATCATTAGTAAATATAACTTCATGAGTTGATCATCATCAAAACTAGGGTGATAGGCCTTTGGGCCAACAGTCTTAATGAATACTCTATCGAAGGGCACTATTCTGAAGGATGATTTGGATCTTGACAGTGATGGCAACTCATTTGATGGTATGAGAAAAATGGATAGTTTGTAGGATGAAAGTATTCAGTAAAGTCTGAAAGAGAGGTTGGTGGATGGAAAGGAGGGTCTGACCTATAAAATGGATCGTAAACAAATGAATTTGGATAGGCCATGGGGAAAGGATTTTTTTAAATTTTTTTGAATTTGTTTTTTGATTTATTTTGAATTTTTGAATTTTTAATTTAATTTTTTTTACAATTCGGTAAAAGTGTCAAAACTAAAAATAGAACACCGTGTCCCCGGCAACGGCGCCAAAAACTTGATGGGGAGATTTCTCTCTCCCTTTCAAATAACCGTAAGTGCACGGTCGTTCGATGTAGCACTTGAGGGTCGATCCACAGGGACAGGTAGTTCTTACAGTTTAGATACTTCCAGGCTAATTGGTTGAAGAGTTTATAAGTTTTGTGAGTTTCTAAACTAAATCCCAATCTAAGAAATCAAGCATTTAGGATTGAATCCCCTAGATTAGCATCAAGTGGTCAATCTTGATCACCATATCAGTCTGTTATTACTCATCAAATCTCTACTCTAACATGCAAACTAAGTCTGAACGCTATATCTAAGCACATGGTATTGTCCACATTACATGATCTATCAAAGGTAAAATCGATAACTTAAACTAAATGCAGAAAAGAGCAGTAAAAGCCTAAGCATGAACCATAAACTCGAGACACATAACCTGTCAAATACCTAGTGACTCTAGAAATAATCTCTTAAAAGTGGTAGATCAATGGCGAGTGCAATAGCCCTAGTTAGCTGATCTAACGGGTGACCACAAGATATTCTCGGTTCATCTCCTCTAAGTTCTTGAAGAAATTTACCTACTCATCACTAACTAATAACAAAATCGCCTACAATAAAGAATTAATGCAAGTGATTATATAACCAAATAATACAAGATTAAATTAATAACCTATTATTTAATTAGTTGCAACAATTAATCAAATCAATTAAACTATTATAAATTGATTAACACTAAACAAATAATCACACAATCTAAAACAATTAACAAATAATAACCACTTACAGTGAAAGCCATGATTTGCTACACATTGCACAACACTTTTCATAGCCATAGGCCGTGAGAATGTGAGCCCCACAACGCAACAAATCAAGGCAAGAGAATCAACCTTTCAATTTTGTGCGCTCCAATAGCCAAAGCTTTGCATGGGAGCTATCTGGTCTGCTCTCTTTTCATGCGGATCCCCCCTCATTGCTGGACAAAACTCTGAGGCAGAGAAACACTCGCTTTTGGACGCATGTGACGAGGCGAACACCGTGCGAGCGCACGCACACAAAAGTGAAACAGCAATCACGAGCCTTTCAATAAATTTTATTAAATCCATACGAAAAAGGATGCAGCTGTCACGAATTAAATTTTAATTGAGAAAATTTGCAGAAAAGAAAAGATTACGGTTGAAAATACAAGTTCAAAAATTGGCCAAAATTTCTCCAGCCGCCACCATGAAAAAAATCAAAGAAAAATTACATAAAATAAAACCCTCAAAAAAAAAAAAAAAAAATCAAAAACCTAGATGAAAGCCCGCCTTTAAACGGTAGCCAATTTTCTCCTTATATAATAATAAATTTTTATAGAAAGCCCCCCTCAAATCTGAGAGTTGCAACAGTGAATCCAGCAAGACAAAAAGGAGGTCATATCCACGCTAACCACCACTCCACCTGGATGTGGCCAATTGGCCACATCCAGGCCGCGGATCCGCAGCCCACACCGCAGATCCGCGGCTTGTTGGTGGAGATAAGGGGAGCATTTGCTCCCCTTATCTGAAAGAAACACCTAGAGGGGGGTGAATAGGTGTTTGTGCTAATCTAAAACTAAATGCAAAACTAAGTGCGCTAAATGCGGAAGCTAATGCAAATATTGCAACACACTTAGTACAATCAACAAGTGTAGCCGAATTCCCTGTGAAGGGCTCTGGACTAACTCCTCTTGATTCCTCTTGAATGGGTTGAGGTGCTATGTGAAGCTCTTGTTGATTAGGTACAAGTGAGGCACACACAAACAACCAAGCATATACAAGATATAGCAATGTGAATTATGCAAGGCACAACACAAGCAAATAGATATGATATGACAATATGAATTATGCTCAACACAAGCAAATATGATATGAATGAAGTATGATGCTTTGCACAAATATAAATAGAGAGAGTTTAGAGACAAGTGGATCAAACGCAAACACAATGATATGTTTCGAGGTTCGAGCACCCTTGCTCTACATCCCCGCCTACACCACCGTGTAGGATTTCCAATCCACTATACCGTCCACCGAGGACTCCCACCGAAGGAACCTTCACCGAGAAGGATTTTTACAACAATGGAGTACCGAACTCCTCTCTCAAACAACCACCTCACAACCGAGGAGTAGGCCCGTAGCCAAACAACAACAATAACAACAACCAACACCTCTACCGAAGAGGGTTTACAACCAAACTCCACCTCTCTCTAGAGGGAGCAAACCAATAACTCAAATCACAACCTCAATCTCTACCAAAGAGGGAGCAACCAAGAAATCAAGGGTTTACAATAGGTGGTCTCTTTCAACCACAAACCTCTTTCCTTTTTCTTTTTCCACAAAACAAATGATCCTAATAGATTAGGATAGAAGATAGCTCAAGTGTGGAAACAAGGTGTTTTTGGAAACAAGCAGCAAAGAAAAACTAATTGGGAAGTCTCTTGTAAAAGATAGAAAATGAAAGATCAAATCAAAATCCCAAAAACTAGTTTTCTTTGATTTTTCAAAAACCCAAAACACAAATCAAATTGGAAGTTTAAAGCCCAAAACACTTTTGAAAACTTGTTTTAAACACTTTAGAAACCAGAAATTTTTCTCCTTAAAAATCTTGGCCAAAAACCCAAAGAGATGGGGTTTATATAGGCCCAATACAAAACTAGCCGTTAGAGCTGAGCTGGCAGCTCTGACAGGCAGCGGTCGACCGGCCCGGTTGACCGCCAACGGTCTAAAATATGACCGTTGGGCAACCACGGTCGACCGGCCCGGTCGACCCAAACAAACAGAGAGCTCTGCTCTCAGACCGGTCGACCGTCCCGGTCGACCGTCCCAAAGGCTCCAAACGTGCACAGAATTGTGCACGTCGGTCGACCGACCCGATCGACCGACCTCAGCCCTAGTCGACTAGTCAGGCTACTAGTCGACTTGGCTGAAGCCTAGACTAGAAACTCGGTCAGAAAAACTGGGAAAATTATTTTATAAAAATCTTTTATCTTTTCTGAAAATCCCATAAAACTTGTTTTAATATTTTGTATTGAAACACAAACTTGTGATAAAAATTTCAAGACATATATCAATCATATCAATTCATTTTTGAGTCTTGCAAATTTTATCAAAAACAAAACTTGTATTTTATCAAACTTGATTTTTCAATACATGAATAGGATAGTCAAAATAAGTTTGTCTAGTAAGTTTAAAGCATGTATGTATATTTAGAACATATCTAAAATACATAGAAATAAAGTAAACTTGTTTTGATCTACCATTCATGAAAATCAAAAGCCAAAACTTAAAAACGTGTGTGTTGTGCACTTGAGCATATCAACTATACTAAACTTTACAAATGGATCTAAAACACACTATCTAAACTATGGATACCTAAGTCTTCTTGATGATCTCTATCTTCAAGTTGACTTGCTCCAAAACTCCATCCATGGGCTAGGTAATGTGTGATCTTGAAGTTTTGGCCCTGGAATTATCATGAAAAGCTTCTAAACTCCTTGTTGAAGCTAAACACCAACTAATATCTTGGTTAAAGATCTGAAACTTAAACAACACAAGATTATTAGTAAACATAACTACATGAGTTAATCATCATCAAAACTAGGGTGGAAGGCCTTTGGGCCAACAATCTCCCCCTTTTTGATGATGACAAAACTCATGGAGTTATATATGCATGGATTAAAGTTAAGCTTCAAAGAAGCTCCCCCTTAACTCATGCATAAACAAATTAAAATATGTGACAATGAAGCTCATAAATATGTATGCAAATATATGACATGTATGCAAATACAACATGTCAAATAATCATAAAAGTCATCAAGTTTTTATCTCCATACATTTGCAAAACAAAACATATATGCATATCTATTGTTTATTTGTTAAGCATGAGAAAACTAAACACAAGTATGCATATAAACATGTATACATCAACATGTATAAAAACATATTCTAGAAGCTCTAGATACCAATTAAATTAATAAAGTATTAACAAAACACTAGATGCTTTAGATACCAATAAAACTTAATATATGTAAAAACATAAGTACGCATATATAAATATGTACCAATCATGCATAGAATAATTTGTGATTTATATATGCATGTTAAACTCTCAAGTAATTCTCTCCCTTTTTGTCAATCATCAACAAAGGGGTAAACAATCAAAAACAATAAAATGAGGGGTAAAAATCTTTCTCCCCCTATTTGTCAATCAAAACAATAAAACAATGTTCTCCCCCTTTTTGTCTAAAACAAAAACAAGGTCAATAAGGGGTGACAATCAATTTGGATATCAATTGAAAGGAAACAAACAAGAAAAATATTGATACCAATTTTAAACAAAACACATGAAAGATCTTGATACCAATTGATATTAAACATAATAAATTTTGAATGTTTAAACAAAATTTTGATACCAATTGTAAATAATTTTCATATAAAACATATGATACCAATATGAAATTTTCAATCATAAAGTAAGGGAGTGGGAAACAAAAACCAATTGAAAAATCACCAATTGAAAGACAAAATTAAATTTTCTCCCCCTTTATGAAATACCAACTAAAATGATGCATGGGCTTGACACCAATTTAAAAGTAATCAATTAAAACAAAATTGAAGCTCAAGCACTAGCATAAACAAGATTTTGTGAAAAATTTATATCTTAAGCACAAATTGAACAAGTATATGTGTATGAAATAGAATGAGTACCAATCACCAATAGATGATACCAATTGAAAATATACATACACAATAAACATATGAGTATACAAAAAGATCAAAATGATACCAATTGAAAGAGTTCAATGATACCAATTGACATAGCAATAAGTTCAAGTGTATACATCATATTACAATACCTCCCAATCAAGGTTCAAGTTTTAAATGATTTTCATTTTTAACGCATACAAGACAATGATCTCCCATCCATCCGCCCATAGAAGGTAGGGGTTTTCAAAAATAGATTTGAAAATAAGCTTAGTTTGAATAACTCTACCAAAATGAAGAATACCGTAACTAGTTAAATGGAAAGTCTTTTAAACTAGTACGAAATCCTTCAAGTAAGGAATACAATAAAAATAATTTTTCATAAAACATGAAATCCACATGATATCAAACACTCAAGTCAATTAAGCATAAATATAACTCATGAAAACAAAACACATGAGTAAGAAATGTGAGTGTACTAATAAAGTGTGAATATCATAATCATGAAAATTTTTCATTAAGCTCAATTATTCCTTAAACATTGAAAACACGAAAATCATCAAAACTTATTTATCCTTCATGGCATATGTATGTCTAATACAAACTGAAGTATACATACATATTCAAAACATAAAGAGTTCACAAATGTATATGCATGAAGGCACGTGGCTCAAAAGGATAATCATGTATATCTAATAGTTTGGACAAGATAGACATATATATGAAGTTAAACAGTTAAACACAAAAACAAGAAAAACTAAATCTTCATCAAAACAAATTTCATTTCAAGGTATATGTATGAATTGTCAACACAATAAGTATACATACATATCCCTAAACACAATTGAGTCCATATATATAGATTTGCATGAAAGGCAAATGACTCAAAGGTATACATGTATATCTTAAAGTTTGGCAATACAAACATATACATGAAGTGAAAACTGTTGGCCCAAAGGCCTTCCACTCTAGTTTTGATGATGATTAACTCATGTAGTTATGTTTACTAATAATCTTGTGTTGTTTAAGTTTCAGATCATTAACCAAGATATTAGTTGGTGATTAGCTTCAACAAGGTGTTTAGAAGCTTTTCATGATAATTCCAGGGCCAAAGCGTCAAGATCACACATTGCCTAGCCCATGGATGGAGTTTTGGAGCAAGTCTACTTGAAGATGAAGATCGTCAAGAAGACTTAGGTATCCATAGTTTAGATAGTGTGTTTTTAGATCCATTTGTAAAGTTTAGTATAGTTGATATGCTCAAGTGCACAACACACAAAAGATTTATGTTTTGGATTTTGGTTTTCATGAATAGTAGATCAAAACAAGCTTAAATAGTTTTTATGTATATTAGATATGTTCTAGATATACATACATGGTTTTAACTTCCTATACAAGCTTATTTTGATGTCCCTATTCATGTGTTGAAAAATCAAGTTTGATAAAATACAAGTGTTGGTTTTGATAAAATTGGCAAGACACAAAAGTGAATTGATATGATTGATATATGTCTTGAAATTTTTATCACAAGTTTGTGTTTCAATACAAAATGTTAAAACTATTTTTGGTGATTTTTAGAAGTGTTAAAAGATTTTTAGAAAAATATTTTACATTGTTTTTCTGACCAGGCTTCAATCAGTCGACTAGTCAACCTGACCTAGTCGACTTGGGTGAAGTCGGTCGACCGGGCCGGTCGACCGACGTGCACAATTCTGTGCACGTTTGGAGGCACTGGGACGGTCGACCGCTCCGGTCGACCGGGCACTTACAGTGCTCTCTGTTTGTTTCGGTCGACCGGGCCGGTCGACCGCAGTTGCCCAACGGTCATATTTCTGACCGTTGGCGGTCGACCGGACCGGTCGACCGTTGCCTGTCAGAGCTGCCAGCTCAGCTCTAACGGCTAGTTTTCTGATGGGCCTATAAAAGCCCCATCTCTTTGGGTTTTTGGCCAAGTTTTTTAGAGCAATTTTCTCCTGACTTCTTCAGTGTTTTAAAAGAGTTTTCAAAAGAGTTTTAAGTGCCAAAAGATCAATCTTAATTGTTTTTAAGTGTTTTGTTATTTTCAAAGAAAATAAGTTTTTGGGAATTGATTTCTTGTTCTTTATCTCCATATCATTTTGGTATTTTCCCAAGAGATTTTCTTTGATAAAAACACTTGTGTTTTCCACACTTGAGCTATATCATCTATCCTAATCTATTTAGGATCTTATTTTTGTGGAAAAAGAAAAAGAAAAGAGGTTTGTGGTTGAAAGAGACCACCTATTGTAAACCCTTGATTTCTTGGTTGCTCCCTCTTTGGTAGAGGTTGAGGTTGTGTAATTGGGTTGTTGGTTTGCTCCCTCTTGTGAGAGGTGGAGTTTGGTTGTAAACCCTCTTCGGTAGAGGTGTTGGTTGTTGTTGTTATTGTTGTTTGGCTACGGGCCTACCCCTCGGTTGTGAGGTGGTTGTTTGAGAGAGGAGTTAAGTACTCCATTGTTGTAAAAATCCTTCTCGGTGAAGGTTCCCTCGGTGGGAGTTCTCAGTGGACGGTATAGTGGATTGGAAATCCTACACGGTGGTGTAGGCGGGGATGTAGAGCAAGGGTGCTCGAACCTCGAAACATATCATTGTGTTTGCGTTTGATCCACTTGTCTCTAAACTCTCTCTCTTTACATTTGTGCAAAGCATCATACATAACATCATATCATATTTGCTTATGTTGAGCATAATTCATATCATACATATCTATTTGCTTGAGTTGCCTGGCATATACTCTTATTGCTATTCATCCTTATTTGCTTGGCTTGCTTGTATGTGTGCCTAACTTATACTTAACCAACAAGAGCTTCACATAGCACCTCAACCCATTCAAGGGGAATCAAGAGGAGTTAGTCCAGAGCCCTTCACGGGGAATTCGGCTACACTTGTTGTGTTGTATTAAGTTTGTGCAAAATTTGCATTAGCTTCCGCATTTAGCGCACTTAGTTTTTCATTTAGTTTTTAGATTAGCACTAACACCTATTCACCCCCCCTCTAGGTGTTCCCTTTTCAAAAACACACAATCATAAAACAAATTCAAAAATAGGAATACAAGTTTGAAATGTACGAATCATCAAAACTAGACTATACTAGCACATCTGATGGGTTCAAATAAGCATTCAAGCTCAAACATATATAGATTTATTTGTGGCCCACTATATGCACGAATATATACCTAGTCTTAATGAAAACTAACATCTAAACATGTAATCAACACATGAAGCATGAAACACGATAAATATTAACATGATAAACTTAAACATGATTATTATGCAAATCCACATGTTATTAAACCTATGATAAACATGATAGCTAAAACAAACGGTGAGAACACAAAATATGGGTCCATATAAACATGGGTGTCTCAAAATGCTATACATGCATGTCAAGAATCTAATGAATATGGCATTATCATAATAATCACCAAATAATGAAACATGCTATAAACATCAAAGATATGAAATACAAATCATATATGTGAAAATCACCTAGAGGGGGGGTGAATAGGTGATAATGCTAATCAATGCACAATTTAAAAATTATGAAGCAACAATCTCACAAAGCAAGTGAATATAGCAATGAATGTAAAGAGCAAGTAATAAGAGCAATGAAAATAGAACAAGAAATAAGAGCAAGTAAACCAAACGCAAACACCAAGATTTGTTATCGAGGTTCGAGCACCCAGCTCTACTTCCCCGCCTTCCCCAGAAGGATTCCAACCACTTCCACTATCACAAAGATGTCACAAATACACCGGAGTACCCAACTCCACAATCTCAAGTACAAGCAATCTCTGAGTAGTCAAAAGACCACAAACTCTCTCTTGCAAAATTCTCTTCCCTTACAAAGGTCCTTAGAGAAATAATGAGTAGGAATGAAGCTCTTGTGTGTAAGGAGAAAAGAAAATGAAATCAGAGAATTCTTGAAAGCACTTCAGAAAATGAGAGAGAATTTCAGCACAAAAACCAAGAAACCAAATCTTTTGAAAGCCTTAAATTTTTGGAAATTTTTTTTGAGAATTTTTCTTGTTAACCAACCTCTCCCTAAACACCCCTATTTATAGAAGAGGGCTAGGGTTAGGAGATAAAACATTTTTAAGGCTAATCAGAAAGTATTAGAACCAAAACATGTCACTTAAACATGATTAAGTGAGAAAAAGACAAAAATAAACCAGCTCAGAAAACTAGCCGTTACTGTTCAAACGGCTAGCACGGTCGACCGGCCCGGTCGACCGCTAGTTCAAAGGAAAATAGCCGTTGCAGGCTACGATCGACCGGCCCGGTCGACCGAAAACAAACAGAGAGCTCTGCTCTCAGACCGGTCGACCGGGACGGTCGACCGTCCAAAGGCTGCCAAACGTGCACAGATTGTGCACATCGGTCGACCGACCCGGTCGACCGACTTCTAGCCAAGTCGACTAGTCAGAGGACTAGTCGACTGGATGAAGTCTGGAAAGGACAGATAAATAGTTTTTAAAAATATTATGAAAAATCTTTTAACACTCATAAAAATCACCAAAAATAGTTTTATCATTTTGCATTGATATATAAACATGTGGTAAAAAGTTTAGCTCAAATATCAATCAATATGAACTATTTTGTCTCTTATCATTTTTACCAAAAACCAAAACTGTATTTTCTAAAACTTGAATTTTGACTAGAAAATACGTTTTGTCCAAAACTTCTTCCAAATACAAAAACATGATATTTAAACATTTTGAAGCATAATCCTATATACATGAAACATATGTATATCAAAGTTTTTGTCATAAATTCCAATACCAAAATAAGTTTTGATAAAACACAAAACTTAAAACACATGATTATGTATATCAAAGTAAGTTTGTAGGTTGAAGATTGTATACAAACTATTTATGTTAGGAAACAAGATGTGCGCAAAAACGTGTGTGATAGAGCTTCAAACCTATTCACTATTCTTTAACAAAATTCTAAACTAAAAGCAAATCTAATAAATTATCTTGAGCAATCTTGAAGTTTAGAGCCATGTGATGCCTTACTAGAGCCTTCTCTTCTATGTTCCTTCCTTGATGTGCAAAAAGCCTTCTTTACTTCATGAACCTAGAAATTCTTGCAATAGCTAAGCAATGGCCTCCAAATATGGTACTAACCTGAAACTTATCTAAATAAACTAATTAGTGCCAAATAGCACTTATTTGTTTTGTTATCATCAAAACTCTAAACAAATGGAGAGTGTAACCTTTTGGGCCAACAATCTCCCCCTTTTTGATGATGACAAAACAAATAGGCTATAAACAAAAGTATAGGGGAGGAGAAAGCTCCCCCTCAAATTATGCTATATTAAACAAAGAAAAACCATGTAATTTGTAATTTGCAAGTAAACATCATGAAACCCAAACCAAAAACACTTGCAAAACACTTAAAAACAAATTACAAGAATTCATAAAAACACATCAAAATCTCAAAACATATATAAACTCATATGGAACCAAAACCATATGAGCTTATATTTCTACGCATAAACTCATTCTCCCCTTTTTTTCATACATCAAAAAGGGTTAAGAAAATATTTTTATTCAATAACACAAACATTAAGTTCCCCACAAATGAATGAAAATTTAGCAAAATCAAGTGGTTTAGTGAAGATATCGGCAAGTTGCAAATCCGAAGAAACATAATCAATATCTATATCTCCTTTCTCAAAATGATATCTAAGAAAGTGATATCTAATCTCAATGTGCTTGGTCTTACTATGTTGATTTGCATTCTTTGTCATATGTATAGTACTAGTATTATCACAAATATTTTTATATGGTTATAATGCAAATCATAATCAAGGAGAGTATGTTTCATCCAAAGGACTTGTGCACAACAAGCCCCCGCAGCAACATACTCCGCCTCGGCGGTTGAGAGAGCTACAGAATTTTGTTTCCTAGAGGACCATGAAACAAGACAATTACCAAGAAATTGACATGTCCCACTAGTACTCTTTCTATCTACTCTACAACCCGCATAGTCGGTATCCGAATAACTCGTCATTGAGAAATCTCCGGTTTTCGGATACCATAGACCCATTCCAATCGTTCCCTTAATATAACGAATAATGCGTTTTACCGCAATAAGATGGGACTCTTTGGGACACGATTGAAATCTAGCACAAAGACACACACTAAACATGATATCCGGCCTACTTGCCGTCAAATACAAAAGACTACCTATCATGCTTCTATACAATTTAATATCAACATTTTTACCTTGGTCATCCTTATCAAGTTTGGTGGTAGTTGCCATGGGAGTGTTGCAAACCTTTGAGTCTTCAAGTCCAAACTTTTTTACGAGTTCCTTTGCGTATTTGGCTTGACATATAAGTTCCCATCTTGCAATTGCTTGATTTGGAGTCCAAGAAAGAAATTAAGCTCACCCATTGAAGACATTTCAAATTCACATTGCATAACCTTTTCAAATTCCTTGCATAAAAACTCATTAGTAGAACCAAAAATTATATCAACATAAATTTGTACAATTAAAATATCATTATCAACATGCTTAGTGAATAGTGTTGTATCTACTTTGCCTTTAATAAAATCATTTGAAATGAGAAAACTAGAAAGCCTTTCATACCAAGCTCTTGGAGCTTGTTTCAATCCATACAAAGCTTTATCAAGTTTAAAAACAAAATCGGGATGAACATGATCAACAAAACCGGGAGGTTGAGTAACATAAACTTCTTCATTTATAAAACCATTCAAAAATGCACTTTTCACATCCATTTGAAAAAGTTTAAAATTTTTGAAAGATGCAAAAGCTAGTGTCATCCGTATGGCTTCAAGCCGTGCTACAGGTGCAAAGGTCTCCTCAAAGTCATTCCCTCAACTTGAGTGTAACCTTGGGCCACTAACCTAGCCTTATTCCTAATCACATTTCCGGACTCATCCATCTTGTTTCTAAAGATCCACTTAGTACCAATTATTGGTCTATCGTGGGGCCTAGGAATAAGGTGCCAAACTTGGTTGCGCTCAAATTGATTGAGTTCCTCTTGCATGGCTAGCAACCAATATGAGTCCGCCTCGGCTTCGAGGATGCTTTTGGGTTCAAAATGAGAAATAAAAGCAAAATTACCACATAGGTCATGGAGTTTGGAGCGAGTTGTTACCCCTTTAGATGCATCACCTAAGATGAGCTCCTTGGGATGATTTATGGCATATCTCCAAGCTTTAGGAAGCGGTTTAGAGCTTTCCTCCTTATCCTCTTGAACGTCACCAATTGGTTCTTGCTTATCATCTTGAGTGGGTGAGTCCTTCAAGGATAGTATCTCCATGTCTTCACCTAATGGTTCAATTTCTATAACATTCTCAACAAACACATTAGATTCTTCAAATTTAACATGCATGGATTCTTCGATGGTAAGTGAAGACCTATTGAATACTCTATAAGCTTTACTAGTTGTAGAATATCCAACAAAGATTGCTTCATAAGCCTTAGCATCAAATTTACCCAAGTTATCTTTAGTGTTCAAAACAGAACACTTGCATCCAAAAACTTTGAAATATGAAACATTTGGTTTTCTAGAATGATACAATTCAAAAGATGTTTTAGAAGAATTTTTACATAAGTAAATACGATTTGATATATAGCATGCGGTGTTTACGGCCTCGGCCCATAAATAATGAGGGAGGTCATACTCACTTATTATTGTCCTAGCCATCTCTTGAAGTGTTCTATTTTTCCTTTCTACAACTCTATTTTGTTGTGGAGTTCTAGGACAAGACATTTCATGCTTAATTCCCTTTTCATCACAATAAGTCATGAAGAGTTGGTTAACAAACTCACCACCTCTATCACTCCTTATTTTCAAAATCGGAAAACCTTTTTCTTTTTCAACCCTTTTTCGAAAAATTTTAAAATGAGAGAAAGTTTGATCTTTGTGTTCCAAGAAGAAAACCCAAGTGAAACGAGAAAAATCATCAACTAAAACAAATACAAATCTACTACCATTTAAGCTCTTAGTTTTAGTAGGTCCAAAAAGATCCATATGAATTAATTCTAAAGGCCTAGTTGACATGATATCCTTGATTGGTTTGAAGGAAGACTTGGTTTGTTTCTCAAGTTGGCACGCACCACAAATGCGGTCTTTCTCAAACTTCAAGCAAGGTATACCCTTCACTAAATCCTTAGAATTAATCCTTGAAAGATGGTCAAAAAATGCATGTCCTAATCTTCTATGCCAAAGCCAAGAATTTTCATCAAAAGTATTTAAGCATTTAGTAGAACATTCCACATTAAGCATGTCAATAATATAAACATTATCATCACGAAAACCGGTAAGAATACAATCATTGGATTTAATGTCAAAAATCTTGCAAGAAGTATCATCAAAAACAACTTTAAGTCCACGATCACAAAATTGACTAATACTAAGCAAATTATGTTTCAAACCATCAACAAGTACAACATTTTCTATAATGGGAGATGCACCAATTTGAATGTTACCTATACCGATGATAGTGCCTTTGGAGGCATCCCCGAAGGTGACGGAGCCACCTTCCTCGTACCTTGATAGGATTGTAAAGTTATTGATATCCCACGTCATATGTCTTGAACAACCACTATCAAGGTACCACTGCTCCCTACGTCTTGGAGCCTTGGTGTGTACCTACATCAAATAATTTAGGACTTGATTTTGGTACCCACATTTTCTTGGGTCCTAGAGGGTTAGTTTCATTAACCCAAACAAAATTATTTGATCTATTAACTTGGTCATAGCAAAATTTAGCTAAATGTCCATTCTTACCACAATATGTGCATCTATATACTCTACCATATTTAAAAGTATAGTGAGTGTGTGATTTGTGAGCATGAGAGTTGTGAGCATGAAAAGATTTAGCATGAGAAGTGTTATGTGTAGTGTGAGCATGTGAATTTTTAGCATGAGAGGTGTGCTTTTTGGAAAACTTTTCTTCAAGTTTCTTAGTGTTAAAAGCACAATCTTTCAAAACTTTTTCAAAATCAACCATTTTAGTTTTTAGAGAGGAAATTTCTTTTTCATCAACAATAGGAGATTTTCCTTTACAAGAAACCTTATAGGCATTAAACTCATTTTGAATAGAAATAAGATTAGAAGAAATATCATCCTTTTCTTTAGAAACCACAGCAAGTTGATGTTTGAGAAAAGCAACTTCTTTTTGCAATTTATAACATTCAATCTTCTTATTATCATAAGTTTCGGAAAGTTCAATAAAGGCATGAGCAAGAACTTCCTTACTTAATTCATCATCTTCATCATCAAGAGGTTGAGGGGTTACCTTTGGTGTGTTTGCCATGAAACACATATTCGCTACATCCGCCTCTTCCTCGGACTCGCTTTTCGAATCCCACGTTGCCTTGTACGCTTTCTTTTCTTCCGATTTCTTTGGCTTGAAGGAGGAGGTCATCTTCTTCTTGAACTCCGGGCAATCCGCCATGATGTGTCCGGCCTTTCGGCAATTGTAGCATATGATTTTCCTCTCCTCTTTGCCTTCAAATTTCCTTTGGAAGTTGAGCTTGTTCTTCCGGTACATTCTCTTCACATTGCGAACAAGTAGTGATAGCTCCTCATCTTCTTCTTCATCTTCTTCATCGTCTTCAAGAGTGGATGAAGACTTGAAGGCCAAGGATTTCTTCTTTACTGGAGCAGCCTCTTCTCTTGCTTTCTTTTCCATCTCATGGGTTTTTAGGTTCCCAATGAGACTAATGAGGTCCATCTCATCCTTGTCGTTCAATTCTTTTAGGGTGGTGGCCTTGATCTCCCATGATGTAGGAAGAGCCCGAATCACTTTCCGCACCTTTTGATCATTGGAAATATCATCACCCAAAGAAGAAAGACCATTGGTGATTTTAGTAAATCGAGTAATCATACAATCAATAGATTCATCATCAATCATTTTAAAAGACTCATATTGGGACCTCAAGTGATCTATCTTAACTCTCTTGACTTATGAAGTCCCTTCGTGTGTGACCAATAAGTGTTGCCAAATCTCATAGGCGGATTGACAATGAATTACCCGTGTAAGGCCATCCTCATTCAAGGCGGTTAAGAGGGAATTTTAGGCCTTGGAGTTAGCCTCATATTCTCTAAAGTTGAAGTCGGTCCATGTGCTCTCATCACTATCGGGTGCAACATAGGGTTTGGTCAAAGATTTAGCCACTAAGCTACCTAAGGATTGCAAAAAGATAGTCATTCTAACCTTCCAAATAGGGAAGTTGAGTCCATCAAATTTAGGAGGGGTTTTGATGTTATCGGCCATGTTTACTAGTGATGACAAATGGAATGCAAATGTTGATTAGCAAATTTTAAGGATCTCTCTATGGATGTTAAGCCAAAACCTAGAGTCCAAGCTCTGATACCAATTGAAAATCACCTAGAGGGGGGGTGAATAGGTGATAATGCTAATCAATGCACAATTTAAAAATTATGAAGCAACAATCTCACAAAGCAAGTGAATATAGCAATGAATGTAAAGAGCAAGTAATAAGAGCAATGAAAATAGAGCAAGAAATAAGAGCAAGTAAACCAAACGCAAACATCAAGATTTGTTATCGAGGTTCGAGCACCCAGCTCTACTTCCTCGCCTTCCCCAGAAGGATTCCAACCACTTCCATTATCACAAAGATGTCACAAATACACCGGAGTACCCAACTCCACAATCTCAAGTACAAGCAATCTCTGAGTAGTCAAAAGACCACAAACTCTCTCTTGCAAAATTCTCTTCCCTTACAAAGGTCCTTAGAGAAATAATGAGTAGGAATGAAGCTCTTGTGTGTAAGGAGAAAAGAAAATGAAATCAGAGAATTCTTGAAAGCACTTCAGAAAATGAGAGAGAATTTCAGCACAAAAACCAAAAAACCAAATCTTTTGAAAGCCTTAAACTTTTGGAAATTTTTTTTGAGAATTTTTCTTGTTAACCAACCTCTCCCTAAACACCCCTATTTATAGAAGAGGGCTAGGGTTAGGAGATAAAATATTTTTAAGGCTAATCAGAAAGTATTAGAACCAAAACATGTCACTTAAACATGATTAAGTGAGAAAAAGACAAAAATAAACCAGCTCAGAAAACTAGCCGTTACTGTTCAAACGGCTAGCACGGTCGACCGGCCTGGTCGACCGCTAGTTCAAAGAAAAATAGCCGTTGCAGGTTACGGTCGACCGAAACAAACAGAGAGCTCTGCTCTCAGACCGGTCGACCGGGACGGTCGACCGTCCAAAGGCTGCCAAACGTGCACAGATTTGTGCACGTCGGTCGACCGACCCGGTCGACCGACTTCTAGCCAAGTCGACTAGTCAGAGGACTAGTCGACTGGATGAAGTCTGGAAAGGACAGATAAATAGTTTTTAAAAATATTATGAAAAATCTTTTAACACTCATAAAAATCACCAAAAATAGTTTTATCATTTTGCATTGATATATAACATGTGGTAAAAAGTTTAGCTCAAATATCAATCAATATGAACTATTTTTGTCTCTTATCATTTTTACCAAAAACCAAAAACTGTATTTTCTAAAACTTGAATTTTGACTAGAAAATACGTTTTGTCCAAAACTTCTTCCAAATACAAAAACATGATATTTAAACATTTTGAAGCATAATCCTATATACATGAAACATATGTATATCAAAGTTTTTGTCATAAATTCCAATACCAAAATAAGTTTTGATAAAACACAAAACTTAAAACACATGATTATGTATATCAAAGTAAGTTTGTAGGTTGAAGATTGTATACAAACTATTTATGTTAGGAAACAAGATGTGCGCAAAAACGTGTGTGATAGAGCTTCAAACCTATTCACTATTCTTTAACAAAATTCTAAACTAAAAGCAAATCTAATAAATTATCTTGAGCAATCTTGAAGTCTAGAGCCATGTGATGCCTTGCTAGAGCCTTCTCTTCTATGTTCCTTCCTTGATGTGCAAAAAGCCTTCTTTGCTTCATGAACCTAGAAATTCTTGCAATAGCTAAGCAATAGCCTCCAAATATGGTACTAACATGAAACTTATCTAAACAAACTAATTAGTACCAAATAGCACTTATTTGTTTTGTTATCATCAAAACTCTAAACAAATGGAGAGTGTAACCTTTGGGCCAACAATATGATCAATATGTACATGCATGTGCATTAGATCTAGGTCATACAAATTAGTTTAACCAAGGTGAGAACACAAAAATATAAGTCCATATAAAACATGGATGTTTCAACCAACTAATAAGTATAACACTAATCTAATTAACATGGCATATACATGATGATCACTAAACATCAAATCATGCTATGAAAGATAAACATGGAAAGCATGTAAACATAAGGAGTTAGAGATTCGATACCAAAACCAATGAGGGCACCGCTCTAGTTTTCCAAAACAAAGGTGGTCCTCTCCATCAAATCTTCCCTTGAAAGTGATGCATCCAATTGAATTTCCTTTTAAGTCCGGAACGCATCCACTCCAAGGTGTCATCACTCTTACGTCATGTGAGAGCCCACACCTACATCAAAAACTTTAGGGGTGGTCTTTGGTACCCATATCTTATTGGGTCCATGGGGGTTAGTACCTTCTCTAACCCAAACAAACTTCTTTGCTAAATTCTCAACATGTAAACGATCATAGCAAAATTTAGCAAGATGGCCTTTTCGGCCACAATGTGTACATGTGTACACATGAGCATACATGTGTTGATGGTGTCCGTGTAGAGCATGTGTATGCCGTGGAGGGTGTGCATGCATAAAAGTTGGAACTTGTTTCTTACGAACCAAGGTTTCCAAGCGTGTATGGTTCTTAGCACATTGGCTCATAGTGGAGCCCAAACAATCCATTTTCTTTTTCAACATGTTTATATCATTTTTAATCATAGAAGAAGTGGAGCATGCAAGGGGTGATCTAGGTGAAACTACCCTAGCATGGCAAACATGTTCATCAATCATATTTTTCAAAACTTCATTTTTCTTTAAACAAACATTCAAATCATTTGAAATAGAAATTATTTTATTTTTCAAAGCAACATTCTCCTTTAAAACAAAATCAATTTTTGAAGACAAGTTTCATTTTTCTTCAAAATAACAAGGCAATCATTTTTAGATTTTAAAAATTCATTTTCTTTTAGTGCAAGTTCCAATTGAGATCTCAATGAATCCCTTTCATTATAAACCTCAACCTTCTCTTGCAAAACATTATTAAGTCTAGAATGCAAACTTTTATTTTCATTTTCAAGTCCTAAACTTTTCTTTTTCAAATTTTATATTTTTCTATTAACTTTTCACAAACAATAGATAGTTCTTCATTTAAGGCATGAGCATCATAATCATCACATGAAGAACTAGAGCAATCATCACTATCATCCAAGTGGGGTTCCGAATGTACCTCAAGGGAGTCATTCCCTTGGACCATGAAGCATTGTGAATCGGATTCTCCACTAGATTCCTCTTCTTGGATTTGCACTTGAAGCTCGGAGGTGGTGGTGGTTGTTGTTAACTTGTTCCACACTGCAAAAGCGGAATCAAGGTTAGAAACACTCATAAGATATTCTTTAGATAAAGTGCTTCTAATGGCCTCTAGGGCTTGTGCATTGGCCCCTATATGATTGCTAATACTAAGGAAGGATTCCTTGGTAATGGTAAGGTAAACTTTATGACCTAGGGTTTGTAAATAAACGGTCATCCTAATCTTCCAAACATGATGGAAGGGTCAAACATAGGTGGGGTCATGAAGGCCATGGTAAACTATATGTGTGCAAAACAAGCAAATGTAAACAATAAATTAGCAAGCAAATGGATCTCACTCCTAGGATGTTAAGCCTAAGTATCAGGAGCACTAGCTCTGATACCAATTGAAAGAAACACCTAGAGGGGGGGTGAATAGGTGTTTGTGCTAATCTAAAACTAAATGCAAAACTAAGTGCGCTAAATGCGGAAGCTAATGCAAATATTGCAACACACTTAGTACAATCAACAAGTGTAGCCGAATTCTCCGTGAAGGGCTCTGGACTAACTCCTCTTGATTCCCCTTGAATGGGTTGAGATGCTATGTGAAGCTCTTGTTGATTGGGTACAAGTGAGGCACACACAAACAACCAAGTATATACAAGATATAGCAATGTGAATTATGCAAGGCACAACACAAGCAAATAGATATGATATGACAATATGAATTATGCTCAACACAAGCAAATATGATATGAATGAAGTATGATGCTTTGCACAAATGTAAAGAGAGAGAGAGTTTAGAGACAAGTGGATCAAATGCAAACACAATGATATGTTTCGAGGTTCGAGCACCCTTGCTCTACATCCCCGCCTACACCACCGTGTAGGATTTCCAATCCACTATACCGTCCACCGAGGACTCCCACCGAGGGAACCTTCACCGAGAAGGATTTTTACAACAATGGAGTACCGAACTCCCCTCTCAAACAACCACCTCACAACCGAGGGGTAGGCCCATAGCCAAACAACAACAACAACAACCAACACCTCTACCGAAGAGGGTTTACAACCAAACTCCACCTCTCTCTAGAGGGAGCAAACCAATAACTCAAATCACAACCTCAACCTCTACCAAAGAGGGAGCAACCAAGAAATCAAGGATTTACAATAGGTGGTCTCTTTCAACCACAAACCTCTTTCCTTTTTCTTTTTTCACAAAACAAATGATCCTAATAGATTAGGATAGAAGATAGCTCAAGTGTGGAAACAAGGTGTTTTTGGAAACAAGCAACAAAGAAAAACTAATTGGGAAGTCTCTTGTAAAAGATAGAAAATGAAAGATCAAATCAAAATCCCAAAAACTAGTTTTCTTTGATTTTCCAAAAACCCAAAACACAAATCAAATTGGAAGTTTAAAGCCCAAAACACTTTTGAAAACTTGTTTTAAACACTTTAGAAACCAGAAATTTTTCTCCTTAAAAATCTTGGCCAAAAACCCAAAGAGATGGGGCTTATATAGGCCCAATACAAAACTAGCCGTTAGAGCTGAGCTGGCAGCTCTGACAGGCAGCGGTCGACCGGCCCGGTCGACCGCCAACGGTCTAAAATATGACCGTTGGGCAACCACGGTCGACCGGCCCGGTCGACCCAAACAAACAGAGAGCTCTGCTCTCAGACCGGTCGACCGTCCCGGTCGACCGTCCCAAAGGCTCCAAACGTGCACAGAATTGTGCACGTCGGTCGACCGGCCCGGTCGACCGACCTCAGCCCTAGTCGACTAGTCAGGCTACTAGTCGACTTGGTTGAAGCCTGGACCAAAAACTGGGTCAGAAAAACTGGGAAAATTATTTTATAAAAATCTTTTATCTTTTCTGAAATCCCATAAAACTTGTTTTAACATTTTGTATTGAAACACAAACTTGTGATAAAAATTTCAAGACATATATCAATCATATCAATTCATTTTTGAGTCTTGCAAATTTTATCAAAAACAAAACTTGTATTTTTATCAAACTTGATTTTTCAATACATGAATAGGATAGTCAAAATAAGTTTGTCTAGCAAGTTTAAAGCATGTATGTATATTTAGAACATATCTAAAGTACATAGAAATAAAGTAAACTTGTTTTGATCTACCATTCATGAAAACCAAAAACCAAAACTTAAAAACGTGTGTGTTGTGCACTTGAGCATATCAACTATACTAAACTTTACAAATGGATCTAAAACACACTATCTAAACTATGGATACCTAAGTCTTCTTGATGATCTCCATGTTCAAGTTGACTTGCTCCAAAACTCCATCCATGGGCTAGGCAATGTGTGATCTTGAAGCTTTGGCCCTGGAATCATCATGAAAAGCTTCTAAACTCCTTGTTGAAGTTAATCACCAACTAATATCTTGGTTAAAGATCTGAAACTTAAACAACACAAGATTATTAGTAAACATAACTACATGAGTTAATCATCATCAAAACTAGGGTGGAAGGCCTTTGGGCCAACATTATCTCCTCACTTCTTGCTCTCTAGGTTTTTGCCTATAAAAGCTTAGGTTTTGTACTGAAAAAGGAGCAAAGACTAGAACTAGAATTTTGTTTATACTTTAAGGTTTAGGCTCTTTATTAGATAGTACAAAAGTTGTATTTTTATTTTGCAATTTGTAGTTCAGACAAATACCTGTGTGAGAGAGGAATTGAGTGCTTGTAACTTGAAGATTGAAGTGACATCAATACAAGAATCGAGCTACATTTTCTTCCATTTATTTTACGGTATATCTTGCGTTATTTACTTGCATTGTTCTTTGTATTCCATGAGTAGCTAAATCGGTTTTATGGGCTCACTATTGTACCTCTCTCTTATTCTTTTTCTTTTTCAATTTCCATGAAAAAGACCCAATAAATCATTTGCATGCCTAACTTAAAGCCTTTCTTCTTGAAAGTGTTCTTGAAGGCACATGAGGATGTGTTTGGATTTTTAAACTCCTACTTCTTTTAAGAACGTTTCTTGAACTATTTTTATTTCATACTTGCTTCTTCACGCTTGATGATTTAACATTCGATTCAAAACGGTTTCTTAAACAAAAGAGTTCACTTTTCCAACCATCTTATATGCTTTACTTCAAACTTTTTAAAGTCAACTTTAAGTTTTGCCTTTGATCAAGTTGAGGCACTAAGGATTTCAATAGAAGAACAAATGGTCGAGTAGTGAGATAGTGAGCCCAGATTTTCTTCTTTATTAAAAATAACCAATCACTTTTCAAAGCTTTTTAAAATCACCTTTTTCCAAAGCCATCTCCAAAGTTGCAATTTCTCTTTTAATCATCTCCCTTCTTTCCATTCTCTTTTTAATTAAAAAATGAGCACAATTCTTTGTTACTAAACAAAACACCGAAAAGCTTTCATCGCATTCCTCCTCGTCGACACGACCTGTTAGCCACAAGCTACACGGTAAATTCTTAACTCTTTGATTGTTCTTTTATTTTAGCAATCAACTGGACCTAGTATTAGCCTAGTTCATGTTTGTGAATGAGTGATATATTTTATGTGAAGCATTTATGAGGCAATTATTTAATGATTATTTAGAATCTTTTTTGGATATTGTGGACTAATAGAATATGATGTTACTTTACTAGAAGACTGATTCTACCTTGATACTTGGAGCTATGTATGAACTTAGTTAGATTTTGAGTTAATCTGAGATGTATATTTCTTATGTTGATATTGTGACTGGCCATGATAGAAGTGAGAATATGTGATGATCTTAATCGATGATCTTACTGTTATTCGATAGTGAGGATATGACTGGACGTAGCTGACTATTTATGAGCGACTCTGATATATTGGTGACTAGAAAATAGATATACTATAATATAAAGGATTAGAATAGATCGACAGAAATGAGATAGCTGGTTATTGATTTATTGAGGTGATGGTTTACCATATCAGATACTTTGACATGAAGTGATACTTGATGTTCATGATGATTGTATTGAGACTATAGAATGATGGATCTATTACTATTGTATCCTAGTACAGATGGATGAGGTGTTGATTAATTCTAGATGAGACTGTCTATTGAGTGGTGTCCAGACTCGTTATTGTATTATTCATATTACTGAAAGTTACTGGGAAAGTATCATCAGACCGTAACACTGGGTACAGCTAAGCTCTATTCATCGAATACACGATTACTGTTATTGTTCACTGTTCTTATTACTGTTACTGTCATTGCATCATCTCAGTTCTAGTAACATGAATTTTGAACGTTTCAGCTGAATTAAATAATAATATAAATGGACAACTTACATTAGGATTAGAGAAATTGATGGAGAAGACAGTGTCTGTATTTTGAGTAAACCTAGGATACAGATTATGCAGCCGACTTACGGTTCCACTATAAGGTTTCGGGGGATGACTAACATCCCGTATTGTTTATATTATTATTGACAGCCTAGCGGTAGGACCTGGTTCAACGCCACATGATTGGGCTATGATTCTGGGTATGTACAGAACCCACCTAAAGTATGGACAATGTCTCTTTTATTGATTTCAATAACATAAGACTTCAATTGACACGTGTGATATGCTTAGTATGGGATGCGTCTATCACATGTGCAATTGGTGTTCACTGACATAATTGATAACAAAATTAAAATCTTATATTGATATTACAGACTGAACATAGATATATACATGTTATAATTGACATATGATTGTACATTGGATCCTAACTTGACTTATTCTTCCCACATGATATATATAGACTGTGATAGATAACTGACCTGATTGGACATTTGATTTATGTATTGACTAACCGTATTGCGCTCTGTTCATGTTTCATATGTTATATCTGTCTTATTCCTGTACTACTGAACATTATGTACACATTGTTTATATGCACGAGCACCTTCCCTTTTTTATACACACTCATTAGGTCACTTCCTGACGACCTTGAATTTACACGTCGAGATATTGGATATTTTTATTGATTAGGTGTTCATTGAGATCGTATGCTTTGCGAGGAGCTGGAGTTTTTCTCTCTACCTATTTTGGTATTCTTTCTTCTTTTTTATTCACATTTTTATAGTTCCCTTGATTTCATATATCAGACTCATAGCTTGATTTTATTTCTTTATTTCATTTGCTATCATTGTATTAGATATTTATATGTCATATCACAGTGATATTGATTTACCGTAGTAAATTTTAATAACTTGTTCGGGTTACTTTAGGCTTAACGTGTATACGTGGGATATTCTCCTTACGTATATACGTTACCGACACTCGTCGCGACTCTGTTTTCGCGTATTTTGAGAAGCAGGGCGTGAAAGGATTTTCTTGATATCAGAGTCAGGTTTACTCAAAAAGGACCTAATTCATACCGGTAACTTGCAACGAGTTATAGTTACACTGCAATATGCATACACTATCCATACAATAATATTGACTCCATTTGGAATTGATTATCCTCTCTTTTGAAATCCATCCTTGAATCTTTGATATCCCTGATTTCTACTCTTTTTCCAGAGTAATTTTATTCTTCTTCTTGATTTCAAGTTCATCTTGATTCTTTTTCATGATTTGTCGCCTGAGTTTGATCACTTCATGTTGAAGCCAGTAGCAGAGATCAGAGCGCGTAGTGGAAGCGTGGTGGACCCATGAAGCAGTAAGGAGCGACATGGAAGCTTGTTTATTTTCTCCCTTGACTTTAATTTCTTTTATTATTTCTCGCTTTATTGAAATTCGAGAACGAAATTTTTTATAAGGTGGTAGAATGTATTACATCTATTTTTGAATACAAGATTTAATAATGAATAATAGTATTTTTTTATTGCAAGTATTTTGTGTTAATTATTATTGTTGTTATGTATTATTATTATGGTTATTACTATTAGTAATTATTATTATTGTTATTGTTAAATATCTTTGTGTCATATTGTTATTATTTTTATTTTTAATATTATTGATATGTATTTTGAGTATTATTCTTAGACAAGCTCACTTCTTGCCCCCCTATTTTTCTCTTCCTTTTTCTTTCATTTTCTTTTTCTTTATTCTAAGTCCAATCCAAACCCAAGTACCCATTTTCATATGCTTTACTTTTACCTATTAGCCCATAACCATTTTCTATCTTTCTTTTATTTTTCCTTGGCCCATACCATGAGCCCATTTTCATTCTTTCTATTTTTCTTTTATTTGATTCAAAACTCAAACCAAAATGTATTACCCAATGTCTAATTTTAATCTTATCTCAAGTTCAAATCCTAACAAAAATCATATCTAATCCTAACTTTCTCAAATCTAAATCCTATTTCAAAATCACAATCTTAACAAATTCTATTCCAAAATAAAATTCTAAGTAATCTTAAATCTATTTTAATCCTTATCCAATCAACTAAATCCGAAATTCAAATTATGTAATTTTATATCTTAAGTATCGAAACACTAACCCTATCTCTCTCTCTTCCCCTATTTTTAATCCTATCTAATCCTATCCATCTAATCTAAATCTTAACCAACCCAATCCTCATATATCCTAACTACTAAATTCTATAGTTATCTTAATTAAATAAAAATCTTAACTAATCTAATCTCTCATTATCTCCTAATCCTAACCATCTAATATTAAATTATCCTAATTCTAACTATATAATCATAACCAATTAATATCTCCTATATAAACATCTAATCTTAAACCAAAACCCTAACCTAATCTTCTCCTCCTTCTTTTGCTAGCCGCCCCAACTCATCATGCAACCTCCTCTTTCTTCTCCAGCGAGACCCCGATGGAAGCTCGCGACACCCAGACATCCTCACAGCCTCCGCCTCCTCTGTCGTCGAACTCTCCATGCCTGGCCGTGAGTTCCTCCCCCTCCACGGCTTCTGCCTCCTCCAGTGAGCTTTGTTGGATCCTTCTCCCGGTTATGTCTCCTCCTACACCGTGAGTGTTCCCTCTCGCCCTCTCTATTTTCATGTTATTATATATGTATTTATGTATGTGTCAATTGTGATTAGGTGTGCATAAATTATTATGTGATGCTATATTTGTGGATATGTGTTACGTGTACATGGAGGAGTGCATATTTGTTGTATATGTTTATGTAAGAGTGTGTATGTATGTATAAATGTATGCATGATTATAAGTGTGTTAGTATTGTGTATGCTTAGGTGTATGCATGATTATGTGTATGTATGTATATACTTGTATGTATGTGTGTGTAGGGCTATGTACATGTGTATTTATGTGTACATGTGGCTATGTGTTTGGTTATATGTTACAGCAATGCAGACCTGTTTGCACGCTCTGAACCCAATAATAGAAGACCCAGACCCGATCTGTATTTATGCTCGTTATGTACTCAATATACTGGCGATTCAAAAACTGACCCATGGGATGATCCGGAGGTCCGTACCGGTTTGTGCAGTGAAGACCAGACGACAATTCGGCTCCAAAACTGCGTTATTTCATGAAAGTATTTGTTCTTGTGTATTTTCTTATTTACCGTTCAGTAGGCATCTATATATTACTTGTATTATTTCATGTGACCGTCTGATTTATTTTACCAGTTTGATTACTTGTATCACTTCATGAGGCATCAGTGAGTGCTCATTTTATTTATTTAATTAATTTAAGCGATTATCAGCGTCATTCATGTGTTAGTAATTTATCGTTATTGGTTTAGGTCTAGTATTAGAATACCTTAGACTGTGACTTGATTAGATCTATTGACAGGCTGGACGAGTTCATATTTGAGCATCAGATGTATATGGATCTTGTATTTTGATACTGAAATATTAAACTTATACCACTTCATGGGTAGATTGTTTATCATTTCGGATTCAAGCTTATGTGTGGTATACCTTAGACTATAATTTGACTGGACTTAGTGATTAGCCTAGTTTGTGTTTGCGAATGAGTGATATATTTAATGTGAAGTATTTATGAGGCAATTATTTGGTGATTATTTAGAATCCTTTTTGGATATTGTGGACTGATAGAATAGGATGTTACTTTACTAGAAGACTGATTCTATCTTGATACTTGGAGCTATGTATGAATTTAGTTAGATTTGGAGTTGATCTGAGATGTATATTCCTTATGTTGGATATTGTGATTGACCTTGATTGAAGTAAAAATATGTCATGATCTTAATCGATGATCTTACTATTATTCGATAGTGAGGATATGACTAGACGCACTGACTGTTTATGTGAGACTCTGATATATTGGTGACTAGAAAATTGATATACTGATAATGTAAAAGACTAGAGTAGATCGACAGGAATGAGATAGCTGGTTATTGATTTATTGAGGTGATAGTTTACCATGTCAAATACTTTGACATGAACTGATACTTGATGTTCATAATGATTTTATTGAGACTATAAATTGATGGATCTATTACTATTATATCCTTGTGCAGATAGATGAGATGTTGATCAGTTCTAGATAAGACTGTCTATTGAGCGGTATCTAGACTCGTTATTGTATTATTCATGTTACTGAAAGTTACTGGGAAAGTATCGTTAGACCGTAATACTCAGTATAGCTCTATTCATCGTTTACACGATTACTGTTACTGTTCTTATTACTATTCGCCGTGTGTACAATTACTGTTGTGGTTATTGTATTGTTACTGTTACTGTCACCACATCGTCCCAGTGTTATAGTAACATAAATTTTGATTGTTTCAACTGAATTAAATAATAATTTAAATGGATAACTTACATTGAGAATGGAGAAATTGATGGAGGAGACAGCGTCTGTATTTTGGGTGGACCGAGGTACATGTTGTGCAACCGACTGATTGTTCCACTGCAGGGTTCCGGGGGTTGACTAACATCCCGTATTATTCATATTATTATTGTTATTGACAACCTATCGGTAGGATCTGGTTCAGCGCCAGGTGACTGGGCCGTGGTTCCGGGTATGTACAGAACCCACCTAAAGTATGACAATGTCTCTTCTATTGATTTCAATAACATAAGACTTTGATTGACACGTGTGATATACGTATTATGGGATGCGTCTATTACAGGTGGCAATTGGTGTTTGCTGACATAATTGATAATAAAATTGAAATCTTATATTGATATTACAGACTGAACATAGATATATACATGTTATAATAGACACCGATTGTACACTAGACCCTAACTTGACTTATTCTTCCCACATGATATATATATATATATATATATATATATATATATATATATATATATATATATATATATATATATATATAGACTGTGATAGATACCTGACCTGATTGGACATTTGATTTCTGTATTGACTGACTTTATTGCTCTCTGTTCATATTTCATATGTTATATCGGTCTTATTCCAGTGTTGTTTATCATTATGTACACACTGTTTATATGCACGAGCACCATCCTTTTTTCATACACACTTATTAGGTCACTTCCTGACGACCCTGAAATTGCACGTTTAGATATTAGACATTTTATTTTATTGATCAGGTGTTCATTGAGATCGTATGCTTTGCGAGGAGCTGGAGTTTTTCTCTCTACCTATTTTGGTATTCTTTCTTCCTTTTTATTCACGTTTTTATAGTTTTCTTGATTTCATATATTAGACTCATTGCTTGATTTTATTCCTTTATTTCATCTACTATTATTGTGTTATATATCTATATGTCATATTGTAACGCCCCGATCCCAAGGATACGGAGACGTTATGGCGACGTACATACTGAAAAACACCTAGAGGGGGGTGAATAGGTGTGAATGCTAATCTAATGATCTTATTAAACTTTAATTAAATGAGTGATGCAACGATCTCTCAAAACACGACTAAGAGCCGAATACCCCTTGCGAGGTTCTGAACTCCTTCCTCCCAATTCCCCTAGATATGGGTTAGAGGTGCGCAATGCAATCGTGTTGTATTGAGGTGTGATCGATCAATGCCAAGTATGATGATGAGAAATGAGATGCACACAATGTAACACAACAAGTATAGCAAGTAAAGTAAACAAGACAAGATTGCACAAGTAGAGGGTTAGTTCTCAAGCAAATAATTCAAGACAATATAAAGCAAGAGAAATGTAAAGCAAGAATAACGCAAAGGCAATCGCAAACAAGATGATTTGTTTCGAGGTTCGAGCACACTTGCTCTAGTCCCCGCCTTCACCTCCGTGAAGGGTTTCCACTATCCACCGAGGATGCCTTTACAATTGGTCTACCGAAGACCGAGCACCGAGCTCCACCGAATACAAAGGACCTCTACCGAAGAGGTTGCTCCACAAGAAGGAATTACAAGAACAAAGTGATCACAACTTGATCACTACACTTTTTCTCAATCTTTTACAAACACTCTCACTTCAATTTACAACTTCACTATAGAATGAGTATAGGATTTTTGGCTCTATGAAGTGTGGTGAGAAAACTTCAGTTGTAGAGTGATATAGAGAATCAAACACAACTGAAAAACAATCTTGAAAGAGTGGGAATTGAAAGCTCCAAACTATTTTTCTTTTCTCTTTTGAAAACAACTAAACTTGAGGAATTTTTCTTAGTAGTATGAAGGAGAGACTTCTCCTCTATTTATAGGGTTGAAAATAAGTTAAAAACATTTTCTTTTCACCTAATTCAACCTGCAAAAGCACCCCAACAACTCTCCAAAAGTCTGTTAAAACAGAAAAAGAAAACAGATTTTCAGAAAATCCCAAAGAGGAAAGAGCCGTTGCTATTTTGCAGGCTTGGCGGTCAACCGGTCCGGTCGACCGCCAGGCCAGCTGGAAGTAGCCGTTGGCTCCCGGTCGACCGGTCCGGTCGACCGACCCAAAAGGAGGAAACACAGTTTCCTTCTTCCGGTCGACCGGTCCGGTCGACTGAAAATTCCCGAGAGCAGAATGCTCTCTGTCGGTCGACTGGTCCGGTCGACCGACGGACATGCACAAACAGTGCATGTCCAGGCACAGCGCCGGTCGACCGGGCCGGTCGACCGATGTTGCCTGACACTGAAAAACAGGGCTGTTTTGAGTTAGAAAAATTTTGATAAATATTTTAAAAATACATATAGCTAAGTATTATGCAGAAAATAGTTTATACACATGTTTTTAACAAGTTTTTCAGGATATAAAGCTTTGGTACATGTATATATAAACTAAGGCATAAAACTTAGAAATAACCATTTTCAAAACCTATTTTCAAAACATAGGAAATACATGAAACAAGTGTGTGTGCAAATCCTAGAGCCAAATTTCCTATATTCAAACTTTAACATTCTAAACTTACAAACTTCTAAAAGACTTCAAAGCTATTCTTCAAGGTGGGCTATCTTCACTTGATCTTCAATGTTGCAACTTGAGCCCAAATTGAATAGTCTTGAGTCCAAAAGCCTTGTATTTGAGTGAGAGTACTTCTAGTATGATAATAAACCTGAAACACACTTAAACAACAATTGTTATTAGTACAAATAACTAATATGTTTTGTAATCATCAAAATACACTAAACAAGGGTGATTGTAACCTTGGGCCAACAATCTCCCCCTTTTTGATGATGACAAAACATATAAGTTATTGAAACACATAAAGGAAGAAAAGCTTGGAAAGCTCCCCCTCAAACAATGCTATGTATTTATCATGAATATGAAAAGCTATGTAAGCATACATAAAGCATTTAACAAACACAATAGTTTTTGTCCAAAAGCTCAAATAAACACAAAACTCAAATAAACACAAACTTTCTTTTTCTTCATGAATTGAAACTCAAATAGTATCAAACTTTATCAAACTTAGAAAGTTTAAATTTAAACACTTATTTAACAAACTTATTCTCCCCCTTTTTGTCATACATCAAAAAGGGTTAAAAACAAAATAATTGAAAATTAGATAAAAGGGTTAATTTTAAGAATCCATAATACAAACATTCAACTCACCACAAATAAATGAAAATCTAGCATAGTCTAAAGGTTTAGTAAAAATATCGGCAAGTTGAAAATCGGTAGAAACATAATCAATATCAATATCACCTTTCTCATAATGATCTCTAAGAAAGTGATACCTAATGTCAATGTGTTTGGTTTTACTATGTTGATTTGCATTCTTTGTCATGTGAATAGTACTAGTATTATCACAAAATATTTTAACATGATCAAAGTGTAAATCATAGTCAAGGAGAGTATGTTTCATCCAAAGAACTTGTGCACAACAAACTCCGGCCGCAACATACTCTGCCTCGGCGGTTGATAGGGCTACCGAATTTTGCTTTTTGGAAGACCAAGATACAAGACAATTACCTAAGAATTGACATGTTCCACTTGTGCTCTTCCTATCTACCCTACAACCCGCATAGTCGGCATCCGAAAAACTCTTCATTTCAAATAATCCGGTTTTAGGATACCATAAACCCATTTCAATAGTGCCCTTAAGGTATCTAATTATGCGTTTAACCGCTATTATGTGAGATTCTTTAGGACAAGATTGAAAACGTGCACAAAGACAAACGGAAAACATAATATCCGGCCTACTAGCCGTTAAATAAAGCAAACTACCAATCATGCTTCTATAAAGTTTAATGTCTACACTTTTACCTTGTTCATCCTTGTCAAGCTTTGTAGTTATTGCCATGGGAGTTTTGCTTACTCTTGATCCTTCAAGTCCAAACCTTTTGATTAGTTCCTTTGTGTACTTGGCTTGATTGATGAAGATCCCATCCTTCCTTTGCTTGATTTGGAGTCCAAGGAAATAGTTGAGCTCCCCCATCATAGACATTTCAAATTCATCCTTCATGCATGACTCAAAAGCTTTGCAAAGAGATTCATTAGTAGAACCAAAAATAATATCATCTACATAAATTTGCACAATAAGAATGTCATTTTCTACATGTTTTGTAAACAAAGTTGTATCAATTTTACCTTTCTTAAAACCATTTGAAATCAAAAATGAAGAAAGTCTTTCATACCAAGCCCTAGGGGCTTGTTTTAAACCATAAAGAGCTTTATCTAATTTAAAAACAAAATCCGGATGTGTAGGATCAACAAACCCGGGGGTTTGTTCAACATACACCTCCTCTTCAATAAATCCATTTAGAAAAGCACTTTTAACATCCATTTGAAATAATTTGAAATCTTTATATGAGGCAAATGCTAATGTCATCCGTATGGCTTCAAGCCGTGCTACGGGTGCAAAGGTTTCTTCAAAATCGATCCCTTCGATTTGAGTGTAACCTTGGGCAACTAACCTAGCCTTGTTTCTAACTACATTACCCGATTCATCCAACTTATTCTTAAAGATCCACTTAGTACCAATTGTTGGTCTATCGTGGGGCCTAGGAACAAGGTGCCAAACTTGGTTGCGCTCAAATTGATTGAGCTCCTCTTGCATGGCTAGCAACCAATATGAATCGGCCTCGGCTTCGAGCACATTTTTGGGTTCTATGTGTGAAATAAATGCAAAGTGGCCACAATAATCTTGAATTTTAGAGCGAGTAGTTACCCCTTTTGATACTTCACCTATGACGAGGTCCTTGGGATGATGTGGATTGTATCTCCAATCCTTTGGTAGTGGTTGAGTAGGCTCCACCTCATGTGTTTGATTTTCATTCTCTTGTGCCTCTTCCACTTTAGCATTGCTTCCTTCATCATCCTTTGGTTTGTCTCCATAGTAGAAGCATCCTCCAAGGTCACTTTCTCCATGCCTTCATCCAATGCATCTATCTCTACAACATTCTTAACAAACTTGTTAGATTCCTCAAACTTAACATGAATAGACTCTTCAATAGTCAAAGATGATTTAATGAAAACTCTATAAGCTTTACTAGTGTTTGAGTAACCTACAAAAATAGCCTCATAAGATTTAGGATCAAATTTTCCCAAATTATCTTTTGTATTTAAAACAAAACATTTGCATCCAAAAACTTTAAAATAGGAAACATTAGGTTTTCTAGAAAAATACATTTCAAAAGAAGTTTTAGTAGTATTTTTACACAAGAAAACACGATTAGATATGTAGCATGATGTATTTACGGCCTCGGCCCACAAATAATGTGGTAGACCATATTCACTTAGTATTGTCCTAGCCATCTCTTGTAATGTTCTATTTTTCCGTTCAACTACTCCATTTTGTTGTGGAGTTCTAGGACAAGAAAGTTCATGCTTTATTCCATGTTCATCACAAAAAGTGGTAAAGGGTTGGTTAATGAATTCACCTCCTCTATCACTTCTTATTCTCAAAATCAAAGAATCCTTTTCTTTTTCAACTCTTTTCTTAAAAGTTTGGAAATACGAAAATGCTTGGTTTTTGTGTTCAAGAAAGAAAACCCATGTAAATCTTGAAAAATCATCAACCAAAACATAAGCAAATCTATTCCCACTTAGACTTTTGGTTTGTGTTGGGCCAAATAGATCCATATGGATTAATTCCAAAGGACGTGATGTCATGATATCCTTAATTGACTTGAAAGAAGACTTAGTTTGTTTCCCAAATTGACATGCGTCACAAACTCGGTCCTTTTCAAAATTCAAGCAAGGAATACCTTTCACCATTTCCTTTGAATTTAATCTAGAAATATGATCAAAAGAAATATGCCCTAATCTCCTATGCCACAACCAAGAGTCATCATCGAGGGCTTTCAAACAAGTAATATTACAAGACATGTTCAACATATCAATCATATAAACATTACTTTCACGAAAACCGGAAAATACACAAACATTAGAAATTCTATCAATAACTTTACAAGTAACATTATCAAAAACTACATCAAAACCTTTATCACAAAGTTGACTCACACTCAAGAGATTATGCTTGAGGCCATCAACTAAAACTACATTTTCAATTAAAGGAGAGGTGCCAAGTTTTACATTACCAATACCGATGATTTTACCCTTGGCGTCATCTCCGAAGGTGACGGTGCCACCTTCATGATATCTTGATAGGGTTGCAAAGTTGTTGATGTCCCAAGTCATGTGCCTTGAGCAACCGCTATCAAGATACCACAAACCTCTACGTCGTTGGGCTTTGGAAAGTACCTACATTATTTAAAACAATAGTTGACTTTGGTACCCAAACTTTCTTGGGTCCTTGAAAGTTAGTGTTACGAACCCAAACATTATGATGTGATGCACTTAGTCTATCATAACAAAAATTAGCTAAGTGTCCTTTCCGCCCACAATGTGAACATGAGTACACTTTTCTATACATGAAAGCATGATGTGTAGTGTGAGCATGTTTTGGGGTTTTGCCATGTTGTTTAGGTTGTGTAGCATGAACATGAACATAAGCATTTTTCTTTGGGGCTTGCTTCTTAGGAAACATAGCCTCAATTTTCTTCTTGTTAAATTCACAATTTTTCAAAACAACACTTAATGAATCTAATCTTTCCTTAAGCATAGAAACTTCATTAGAATCAATTAGTGGGGCCTTACCTTTGCAAGAAATCTTATATTTTTCAAAATCATTTTTAGTAGTGGTCAAGTTGGAAACCAAATCATCCTTTTCTTTTGCAAGAGAAAAAACTTGATGACTTAAAGATTCATTTTCCTTTTTCATTTTTAAATACTTTTTCTTCAAGAAATCATAATTTTGTGATAACTCAACAAAAGCTTCTCCTAGTTCATCCATGGAGAGTTCATCATCAAAAGGGGTGGAAGGGGTTACCTTGCTTGTGCTTTCATTGGCCATGAAGCACATGTTGGCGGTGTCAATCTCTTCTTCGGATTCGGTCTCCGAATCCCAAGTTGCCTTCATAGCCTTCTTCTTGTAAGGCTTCTTTGAAGTGGAAGGCTTTGCTTTTTCCGGACACTCCGCCACAATGTGTCCCGGTTTTTGGCAATTGAAGCATATGATCTTTCTTTCTTCTTTGCCTCCTTGCCATCTCCTTCTACCTTGGTACTTCGCCTTGTTGTACATCCTCCGGACATTCTTAACAAGGAGTGAGAGCTCCTCATCATCTTCTTCTTCATCATCTTCATCGGAGTGTGTAGCTTGACTCTTGAAGGCGATGGTCTTCTTCTTGGTAGGAGCCATGTCCTCCCTTACTTTCCTTTCCATCTCATGGGTTTTGAGGTTCCCAATGAGACCTATGAGCTCCATCTCTTCATTGTCGTTGAGTTCCTTCAAGGTTGTAGCTTTAACTTCCCATGAAGGAGGAAGAGCCCGGATGATCTTCCTTACTCTTTGATCATTGTTGATATCTTCACCTAAGGAAGAGAGTCCATTAGTAATCTTGGTAAATCTTGTAACCATATCATCTATGGTTTCATTTTCTTGCATGCAAAATGTTTCATATTGAGACCGAAGAAGGTCAATCTTAGCCTTCTTTACTTGTGAGGTCCCCTCATGTGTGACTATCAAGTGTGACCAAATCTCATATGCGGATTTGCAATGTATAACCCTAGATATGTCATCATCATTAAGGGCTTGTAGAAGTGCATAGTGAGCTTTGGCATTGGCATCGAATTCCTTAGTCTCTATTTCGGACCAAGTGGATTCGTCACCGGGGGTACACTAAAGGACTTAGTCACGGCCTTTGCAACTCGGCTACCTAGAGATTGCAAAAACACGGTCATCTTAACTTTCCATATGGGAAAGTTAAGTCCATCAAACTTAGGAGGGGTTTTAATTCCATCGGCCATTTTTACTATATGAGTATGAATGAAATGATTAGCAAATTAGGATCTTCTCTATGGTGGTTAAACCAAATCCTAGAGTCCAAGCTCTGATACCAATTGAAAAACACCTAGAGGGGGGGTGAATAGGTGTGAATGCTAATCTAATGATCTTATTAAACTTTAATTAAATGAGTGATGCAACGATCTCTCAAAACACGACTAAGAGCCGAATACCCCTTGCGAGGTTCTGAACTCCTTCCTCCCAATTCCCCTAGATATGGGTTAGAGGTGCGCAATGCAATCGTGTTGTATTGAGGTGTGATCGATCAATGCCAAGTATGATGATGAGAAATGAGATGCACACAATGTAACACAACAAGTATAGCAAGTAAAGTAAACAAGACAAGATTGCACAAGTAGAGGGTTAGTTCTCAAGCAAATAATTCAAGACAATATAAAGCAAGAGAAATGTAAAGCAAGAATAACGCAAAGGCAATCGCAAACAAGATGATTTGTTTCGAGGTTCGAGCACACTTGCTCTAGTCCCCGCCTTCACCTCCGTGAAGGGTTTCCACTATCCACCGAGGATGCCTTTACAATTGGTCTACCAAAGACCGAGCACCGAGCTCCACCGAATACAAAGGACCTCTACCGAAGAGGTTGCTCCACAAGAAGGAATTACAAGAACAAAGTGATCACAACTTGATCACTACACTTTTTCTCAATCTTTTACAAACACTCTCACTTCAATTTACAACTTCACTATAGAATGAGTATAGGATTTTTGGCTCTATGAAGTGTGGTGAGAAAACTTCAGTTGTAGAGTGATATAGAGAATCAAACACAACTGAAAAACAATCTTGAAAGAGTGGGAATTGAAAGCTCCAAACTATTTTTCTTTTCTCTTTTGAAAACAACTAAACTTGAGGAATTTTTCTTAGTAGTATGAAGGAGAGACTTCTCCTCTATTTATAGGGTTGAAAATAAGTTAAAAACATTTTCTTTTCACCTAATTCAACCTGCAAAAGCACCCCAACAACTCTCCAAAAGTCTGTTAAAACAGAAAAAGAAAACAGATTTTCAGAAAATCCCAAAGAGGAAAGAGCCGTTGCTATTTTGCAGGCTTGGCGGTCGACCGGTCCGGTCGACCGCCAGGCCAGCTGGAAGTAGCCGTTGGCTCCCGGTCGACCGGTCCGGTCGACCGACCCAAAAGGAGGAAACACAGTTTCCTTCTTCCGGTCGACCGGTCCGGTCGACCGAAAATTCCCGAGAGCAGAATGCTCTCTGTCGGTCGACTGGTCCGGTCGACCGACGGACATGCACAAACAGTGCATGTCCAGGCACAGCGCCGGTCGACCGGGCCGGTCGACCGATGTTGCCTGACACTGAAAAACAGGGCTGTTTTGAGTTAGAAAAATTTTGATAAATATTTTAAAAATATATATAGCTAAGTATTATGCAGAAAATAGTTTATACACATGTTTTAAACAAGTTTTTCAGGATATAAAGCTTTGGTACATGTATATATAAACTAAGGCATAAAACTTAGAAATAACCATTTTCAAAACCTATTTTCAAAACATAGGAAATACATGAAACAAGTGTGTGTGCAAATCCTAGAGCCAAATTTCCTATATTCAAACTTTAACATTCTAAACTTACAAACTTCTAAAAGACTTCAAAGCTATTCTTCAAGGTGGGCTATCTTCACTTGATCTTCAATGTTGCAACTTGAGCCCAAATTGAATAGTCTTGAGTCCAAAAGCCTTGTATTTGAGTGAGAGTACTTCTAGTATGATAATAAACCTGAAACACACTTAAACAACAATTGTTATTAGTACAAATAACTAATATGTTTTGTAATCATCAAAATACACTAAACAAGGGTGATTGTAACCTTGGGCCAACACATACGCAGGGCGGAAAACCCTCACGTACGTACGCTAAGCCTCAGTACAGGAAATAGCCTCCATATTTATCAGGGTTCCAGCAGGAAATAAGTACAAGAATACCTGCAGAAAGAGGTTAGTGATCATAACAGATAAGAAAGCATGGATAAATAAGATAACAGAAAACAAATCACATAGATAACTATGAAGGGTCTCGATGGTAAAGTCCAATGAACTAGCTGACCAAACGATAACTCGAATCTTCAACCTGGGCACGCAAACCCAGGGTCGTCAGAAAGCGACCTAGTGAGTGGTAAAATGAAGGAGGAGGTAGTAATATATATACAATAGTAATACAAGCACGATACATATATATAATACATGATGTTGTACTAATGATACCATATAATAAATATATAAGAAGCAGTAGAAAATATAATCATGTCATATTTTAATACCAGCACTACCTAGCATGTTATCATCGGGTCATGTCTATAATAATAACTACAGTTGTATGTGATGATGTGAACGTGTAGATGAAGTATGCAACATAACTATACTACGATGTGGTGTCTAGGCAGTATATAGGCAATGCAAAACAGAATATATGCAATGCATCGTATACATGTGCATAAGTAGTATGTCACCACAGAAAGTGTAACATGTACCAGGTAAAGTAACGATCATACAGGTAACATGATAGCGGATAAATGAGCAGGAACAGTAACAAGTACAACTATACAATAGTAAACATGTATCAGGCAAGTCATGTTCTTTATACAATAGTAGCAGTCAGTACCACCTGGTATTTTAATCAATCTCTTCCAGTGTCCCATACCACTGGCAGTTCATACCGGAGCCCGCACTCCAGTCGAACCCATCCGGACATGGCATACGGGTACCATTATCCAAACGAGAGAGTGACCAAATAACAAGTTTCCCGACGTCACTATTGTGTATACTGTTTTATTATGTTAATTGGAAACCCATGGTCGAGGAGCTCTTATCGGGTAGGTGTATCCCGTGCATACCCGGGATCACGGCCTTAAACAAACCCCTGGCTGCTGAGACCAGGGCCCTCCGCTAAGAGGGGAGCATGAATCAAGCAACGGGAGCTCATGGAGCTATACAATCGGTAGGTAGCACTACCATCCCCTACAGTGGGAGAACAATATGGATCCAGTATATCACCCGATAAGATCTAATCAACCGTCAAGTCTCCCCCATACCCAAGGTAGCTTTATGATCTGATATGTCAAGTATACAATGTAACAAGAACAAATCTAGTGCATGATACGTGTAACATAATAACAGGACCTGAGCTCTGTTGATAGCATAGAACAAGTTAACGGGAAACGAGAACAATAGATGTGGGATTCCACATATCCCATATTAACAGTTCTCATGTCCAGTAACGGGAATATCAATAACAAGAATATCAATAGATGTAACGGGAAACAATCATGTAACAGGAATACATGAGTATGACATGTAATATGAACGGTGATCCATATGACAAGAATAGAGAAACCATGTATGCATGTGTAACAGGGATGCCGAGAATCCATGTAACGATGATAACATTATATATAGATATATATATGCACATGAATACGAAATAATAGTGTGACGTATCATAGTAACTGTGCAACGGTGATACTAGCAAATGAACTATCAGTGTCGCGTATCCATGGCAGAGTGACAATATGCAAGTAGCAGTAATGAAATGACAACGTCTAGTGAATCGGTGTATCTATGTACCGGTGGGACATATATGTGTAGCAATAATCCGTGTAATATATCTGTGTATCACTAGTACATGTCATAACCGTAGTCAGTGTATCATCTAATACTATGTCCATTGAACTACAGTACTCGTGTAATGTTAATACTAGTGCGTGAAGGTGTCTAGCATGCATGTCGAGTAACAGTGTAGTGTCATGAATGACAATATATCGAGTAATGTGGGATCACAATATCTAGTAGTACATGTACATGTAGTACCGGTGTCTCGTGTGAGGCAGGTACCGGTGCTCATACCTAATGGAGTATCAGATATCCCTATCTGAAATGACAGTCACATCATATTATGAGATTTACATGCATGTTTATACTGATATTCTACTAATGACAATTTATGAATCGGTATTTACAGTCTTTACAGTAATTAACCGGTAAACACGACGAATGCGATAAGGCAACCAACCAAGTTAATTAACTAAATGATACTTTATAAAATTAAAACACTCACAAACTAGCCATGGAAATATAACTCTCTTTCCCACGATCGCAACGGTTACAGAATCGTCCAAATCCGAGTCCGGATGCTCCAGATATCGCCCGAATACTAAAAGTAATAAAACTGGGTTAAATATGTAATAAAAATATTTCAAATGCAAATACTGAAATTTAGCAGGGGTTTTCTATAATTTTACCTTTACTGGGTGTCGGATGCGGGTAGGGCTCTTAACGGGTCGGGTTTGGATCCACTACCCAAACCCATACTGAAGTTAAATGGGTATTGGGTTTATATGGTAACGGGTTTAGACAATTGGCTAACCCAATAAGGTTATTGGGTTCGGGTCCATCCCGAACCCAATATTAAACAACAGCAGCAGCAGCAGCGACAGCTGCTCCTGTCGCCCCCTAGCCGGCCACCGGCCGGGCTGGCTGGTGGCAACCGCCGCGGCCCACGCCGGCAGCGCCCTCCGCGGCCCATGCCGGCGGCAAGGGGAGGAGAAAGAGAGAGAAAGAGAAGGGGGGAAAGAGAGAGTAGGGCAGCGGGGCAGCGGCCAGCCTGGCCGCCTCGCCGGCGGTCGCCCAGGCCGGCGACGGCCTCAGGCCGCCGGCGTCGGTCCGGGGCCACGCATAGAGCCGGGAGAGAGAGAGAGGGAGAAAGAAGGAGAGAGAGTGAGTGCGTGAGAGAGAGAGAAAGAGGAGAGAGGGGGCAAGGGCTGGCGGCGGCCAGCCCTGCCTCGCCGGCGGCGGCTCCGCCCCGCCCAGGCTGCCGGCGGGTCTGAGAACGAGAGAGAGAGTGAGAGGGATTGATTTTTGAAAGAGGAAAAGAGAGAGAGGGGAAAATTTATAAAGGGGGAAAGGCGGTTGGGTATGGCGGTGGCGTGGAGAAGGATCCAGAGAAGAAGAGAAAGAAAAAGAAAAGAAAGGGAAAAGATAAAAAAATAATATTTTATTATTAGTTATATGGTCCAATATTCGACCAGCTCCGAACGGTGCCCAAAAATTACAGAAAATAGAGAATATTATTCTGAGACATAAGATGAAGACAGTTTGCAGAAATACTGTCTGCTTTGCAATTTAAAAATCCTGAAAGCTGTCGCCGATACCGGGCGTCACCGGTTTGGCCGGATTTTCGATAAATTTCGAAAAATCTCCAAAAATACCAATACGTAGCTCATGTGATTCTAAGACACATGGTGAAAGCGGATTCTCAAAATACAGCTCCGTTTGTGAATTAAAAATCATAGAGCTGATTATCGGTATCGGTCGACACCGACTACGGAGATTTTCCAAAATAATCCAGAAAATTTCCAGAAAATTCTGAAAAATCTCAAATATTATAAAATGATTTTTGAAACTAAAATCAGCTCAATTGGACTACCACGGAGGTCAAATCAATATTATACGCCGTATCGCGTACTGATACTGTGATACGTATATCAAGGATCAGGGGGTTATATTTCTCCCACCTTACAAAAAATTTCGTCCTCAAAATTTCAATTTAGGTGTAAGACCAATATTTTCAACCCCAAAGCCAAAATGTTACGGGTCCACGACACTTCCGTTGCGCACTCTGATAGCTCTAAGGAACTCGGGATGAAGAAGTATTGTAGAGAACTAAAACTAACAGATTGGAAGCAAGAAGATGCAAAGAAAGCGAGAAGGAAATCGGATATTCTGGTGGACAACTGTAAGTAAGGAATACAAAAGAGTCAAGGAATGAATTGTTAAGGACATGGTATTCTTGTACTTGTCGCTGGAATCCCAAATTCAGATACAGACAAGTTTGAATCTGAATCTGATTGTACTGTTGGTAAGAGCCCAAGCATTGACCCAGGTGGTTACCCACACCAGGTGTGAACCTAAGCTCTGATACCACTATGTAACGCCTCGATCCCAAGGATACGGAGACATTATGGCGACGTACATACGCAGGGCGGAAAACCCTCACGTACGTACGCTAAGCCTCAGTACAAGAAATAGCCTCCATATTTAACAGGGTTCCAGCAGGAAATAAGTACAAGAATACCTGCAGAAAGAGGTTAGTGATCATAACAGATAAGAAAGCGGGGATAAATAAGATAACAGAAAACAAATCACATAGATACCTATGAAGGGTCTCGATGGTAAAGTCCATTGAACTAGCTGACCAAACGATAACTCGGATCTCCAACCTGGGCACGCAAACCCAGGGTCGTCAGAAAGCAACCTAGTGAGTGGTAAGATGAAGGAGGAGGTAGTAATATATATACAATAGTAATACAAGCACGATACATATATATAATACATGATGTTGTACTAATGATACCATATAATAAATATATAAGAAGCAGTAGAAAATATAATCATGTCATATTTTAATACCAGTACTACCTAGCATGTTATCATCGGGTCATGTCTATAATAATAACTACAGTTGTATAATGATGATGTGAACGTGTAGATGAAGTATGCAACATAACCATACTGCGGTGTGGTGTCTAGGCAATATATAGGCAATGCAAAACAGAATATATGCAATGCATCGTATACATGTGCATAAGTAGTATGTCACCACAGAAAGTGTAACATGTACCAGGTAAAGTAACGATCATACAGGTAACATGATAGCGGATAAATGAGCAGGAACAGTAACAAGTACAACTATACAATAGTAAACATGTATCAGGCAAGTCATGTTCTTTATACAATAGTAGCAATCAGTACCACCTTGTATTTTAATCAATCTCTTCCAGTGTCCCATACCACTGGCAGTTCATACCGGAGCCGCACTCCAGTCGAACCCATCCGGACATGGCATACGAGTACCATTATCCAAACGAGAGAGTGACCAAATAACAAGTGTTCCTGACGTCACTATTGTGTATACTGTTTTATTATGTTAATTGAAAACCCATGGTCGAGGAGCTCTTATCGGGTAGGTGTATCCTGTGCATACCCGGGATCACGGCTTTAAACAAACCCCTGGCTGCTGAGACCAGGGCCCTCCGCTAAGAGGGGAGCATGAATCAAGTAACGGGAGCTCATCGAGCTATACAATCGGTAGGTAGCACTACCATCCCCTGCAGTGGGAGAACAATATGGATCCAGTACATCACCCGATAAGATCTAATCAACCGTCAAGTCTCCCCCATACCCAAGGTAGCTTTATGATCTGATATGTCAAGTATACAATGTAACAAGAATAAATCCAGTGCATGATACATGTAACATGATAACAGAACCTGAGCTCTGTTGATAGCATAGAACAAGTTAACGGGAAATGAGAACAATAGATGTGGGATTCCACATATCGCATATCAACAGTTCTCATGTCCAGTAATGGGATTATCAATAACAAGAATATCAATAGATGTAACGGGAAACAATCATGTAACAGAAATACATGAGTATGACATGTAATATGAACGGTGATCCATATGACAAGAATAGAGAAACCATGTATGCATGTGTAACAGGGATGCCGAGAATCCATGTAACGATGATAACATTATATATAGATATATATATGCACATGAATACGAAATAATAGTGTGACGTATCATAGTAACTGTGCAACGGTGATACTAGCAAATGAACTATCAGTGTCGCGTATCCATGGCAGAGTGACAATATGCAAATAGCAGTAATGAAATAACGTCTAGTGAATCCATGTATGCATGTGTAACAGGGATGCCGAGAATCCATATAACGATGATAACATTATATATATATATATATATATATATATATATATATATATATATATATATATATATATATATATATATATATATATATATATATATATATATATATATATGCACATGAATACGAAATAATAGTGTGACGTATCATAGTAACTGTGCAACGGTGATACTAGCAAATGAACTATCAGTGTCGCGTATCCATGGCAGAGTGACAATATGCAAGTAGCAGTAATGAAATGACAACGTCTAGTGAATCGGTGTATCTATGTACCGGTGGGATATATATGTGTAGCAATAATCCGTGTAATATATCTGTGTATCACTAGTACATGTCATAACCGTGGTCAGTGTATCATCTAATACTATGTCCATTGAACTACAGTACTCGTGTAATGTTAATACTAGTGCGTGAAGGTGTCTAGCATGCATGTCGAGTAACAGTGTAGTGCCATGAATGACAATATATCGAGTAATGTGGGATCACAATATCTAGTAGTACATGTACATGTAGTACCGGTGTCTCGTGTGAGGCAAGTACCGGTGCTCATACCTAATGGAGTATCAGATATCCCTATCTGAAATGACGGTCACATCATATTATGAGATTTACATGCATGTTTATACTGATATTCTACTAATGACAATTTATGAATCGGTATTTATAGTCTTTATAGTAATTAACCGGTAAACACGACGAATGCGATAAGGCAACCAACCAAGTTAATTAACTAAATGATACTTTATAAAATTAAAACACTCACAAACTAGCCATGGAAAGGTAGCTCTCTTTCCCACGATCGCAACGGTTCCAGAATCGTCCAAATCCGAGTCCGGATGCTCCAGATATCGCCCGAATACTAAAAGTAATAGAACTGGGTTAAATATGTAATAAAAATTTTCAAATGCAAATACTAAAATTTAGCAGGGGGTTTTCTATAATTTTACCTTTACTGGGTGTCGGATGCGGGTTGGGCTCTTAACGGGTCGGGTTTGGATCCACTACCCAAACCCATACTTAAGTTAAATGGGTATTGGGTTTATATGGTAACGGGTTTAGACAATTGGCTAACCCAATAGGGTTATTGGGTTCGGGTCCATACCCGAACCCAATATTAAACAACAACAACAGCAGCTGCTGCTGTCGCCCGCTAGCCGGCCACCGGCCGGGCTGGCTGGTGGCAACCGCCGCGGCCCACGCCGGCAGCGCCCTCCGCGGCCCACACCGGCAGCGCCCTCCGCGGCCCATGCCGGCGGCAAGGGGAGGAGAAAGAGAGAGAAAGAGAAGGGGGAAAGAGAGAGCAGGGCAGCGGGGCAGCGGCCAGGCTGGCCGCCTCACCGGCGGCCGCCCAGGCCGGCGACGGCGCTCAGGCCGCCGGCGGCGGTCCGGGGCCACGCATAGAGCCAGGAGAGAGAGAGAGAGGGATAAAGAAGGAGAGAGAGCGAGTGCGTGAGAGAGAGAGAGAGAAAGAGGAGAGAGGGGGCATGGGCTGGCGGCGGCCAGCCCTGCCTCGCCGCGGCGGCTCCGCCCCGCCCAGGCCGCCGGCGGGTCTGAGAACGAGAGAGAGAGTGAGAGGGATTGATTTTTGAAAGAGGAAAAGAGAGAGAGGGGAAAATTTTATAAAGGGGGGGAAAGGCGGTTGGGTATGGCGGTGGCGTGGAGAAGGATCCAGAGAAGAAGAGAAAGAAAAGAAAAGAAAGGGAAAAAATAAAAAAATAAAATTTTATTATTAGTTATATTGGTCCAATATTCGACCAGCTCCGAACGGTGCCCAAAAATTATAGAAATAGAGAATATTATTCTGAGACGTAAGATGAAGACGGTTTGCAGAAATACTGTCTGCTTTGCAATTTAAAAATCCTGAAAGCTGTCGCCTGTACCGGTGACACCGGTTTGGCCGGATTTTCGATAAATTCTGAAAAATCTCCAAAAATATCAATACGTAGCTCATATGATTCTAAGATACATGGTAAAAGCGAATTCTCAAAATATAACTCCATTTGTGAATTAAAAATCGTAGAGCTGATTATCGGTATCGGTCGACACCGACTACGAAGATTTTTCAAAATAATCCAGAAAATTTTAAAAAATCTTAAATATTATAAAATGATTTTGAAACTAAAATCAGCTCAATCGGACTATCAAGGAGGTCAAATCAATATTATACGCCGTATCGCGTACTGATACTGTGATACGTATATCAGGGATTAGGGGGTTACACATATCAAAGTGATAATGATTTATCATAGTAGATTTTTATAACTTGTTCAGATTACTTTAGGCTTACCGTGTATACGGGGGTATTCTCCTCACGTATATACATCGCCGATTCTCATCGCGACTCCGTTTTCGCGTATTTTGTGAAGCGAGGCGTGACATTAGTTCTCCAAAAATTAGCTTTAAATCAGGATTTGATACCACTGTGCCCTTCTCCTTTTAATTATCAAAGACTCAAATGAGAATTATTAGCAAAATAATTAACATAAATCAGTAGAAATGTGATGATGCAAAATCGGTTACTAATTAGTCAGGAGATCATCAGACACCCGAGACGACTCCCGTCCAACCCGAAAGGACCAGGAGCCAGGGAATATTATGCTTTCCATAATGGTATGGGCCATCGTACGATGGACTGTCATTCTCTCCGAAGACAACTCGAAGAGCTTGTGAATCGGGGTTATCTCCAGGAGTTTGTCCTCAACCCTGGGCAACCCTCAAAGACCAAGGTGAGGAAGGGCCCCCGAGGTCCCGCAGCAGGAGAGTCAACTCATCAAGTATCGGGAAATTAACTCCATCTTCAGTGCCTCCCCGACCAAAGGCGCCACCTCCCGGGAAAGGGGCATTTACGTCAATGAGGCTCGCAGGAACAAGTACTCGATGGTGCTAATTGGCCCACCATTGGCTCCAAACAAGCCAATCTCGTTCTCGGATTGTGATGCATCAGCTGTCCAATTCCTGCACCACGATGCTCCGATCATCTCCATGCTCATCAGCAACTGCCAAGTGTCTAAGATCCTGATCGTTGGGGAAAACTCTGTAAACATTGTAACATCCTGATTATTAAAATTCTGATTTAATATTTTAATCTTTAATTAAAGAGATTATCCATATTATTGGAGGTAATGATTGAATTAGTTTTGTATGAAACAGATTCTTATTTGAACATTTTATGGGGAAAATTTTGTAATGAAATAAATTTCATATATGTGTGTGTCATGCATGTATATAAATTTGTGAAGACTATTACTTGTATAAATACATGTAGGATTAACATAAGTATAAGATCTTATACTAGTAATTATCCATATACCTTGATAATTAGCAAGTTGGCTAATTAAACCAAGGTTAAAGAGTAATTAAGTGGAGATGGAGTCATGTTGGATATCGGGTTGAGAGGAGACTGGGTTTGGTGTTGGACAGGTGGATGGTGAGATGACTATGATTATACATATTGGGATTTGGCAATTGATGAGAGGGAGGTTGGATTGTGTGTAAGGGACAAGTGGCACAAGGGGAAAAAGGGGTTATTTATCATCAAAACTTACTCTCTTCCTCCCTCATTCCGGTCAACCGAGCCCTCCCTCCCACTTTCATTCCCCCAAATTCTCAAAAAAAATTCTCTTCACCAATCCCTCTCTCTATCTCTCAATCTCCGTCCTCCTCTTTCTTTTCTTCTCTCTCCCCTCCCTTCTCTAGTCTGTGTACGGCGCAGCAGCCAGGCGAGCGCGAGCGCGAGCGCGCTGGGCGCACTGGGCAGCGCGCAGGGCGGTGTTGGGCGACATATGGCATCGACGAGAAGGTGAGAGAGTTATCTTTAATTTTAAGATTTTAATTCATTTTCAGATGTAGATTCATCTAAATCTAAACCTTAATTTATTTAGGGTAATCGCTTTTAATTGTGTGTGTGTCCACAAATTTCAATTTATTTAGATTCCTTTGCCAAAATCTTATGAATTCAACAAATTTGTTAAATTGTATGGTTATTGTCTAAAACCTTTTATTTTCCAGCAATTCGTGTTCATTTCCAACGACAAATTATACCACGCATCTGTGCATGAGTTGGCATATTTTTTTAATTTCTTCGATTTAGAATTCAGGGTGTGGAATTTGGGTGGAAAATTGTTTTTTTTTAACTGATGCTGGTTGTGGATCATTGGAAATTTGACGTGAATTGGTTACGTAAGCATCTGTGCATAAAGACTTTAATTTACCGACAATTTCTGTGTTTCACTTCATTAAATAAGTAAAATGCAAGTTGGGTTTTTATAAATAGTAGTTAACAAAAGAGAAAGAATGAAGTATTGTGAAGGGAACAAAGCCACTTTAATTAGTCTCCAGCTCACATCTCCAATAATAAATTCATTTCTCTGATTAAGAAACCTTCAATTTGGGAATAGGAACAATTGTCTCCTACGTGTCAGGGTGAGATCCAAGGAAATAGAACTATCTAGTTGTCATATTCATTTCTTCATTTGCGGTGCTCAGCAGGGAAGCATGAAGAATTCGGAATTTTAGCATTTGCATTTTGTTGGACTCACCATTGGTAGAAAGCTTACCCATCTGTATACAGTACCAATTATTTCATTGTTGTTGTGTTCTCTAGAAATTTAATTCAAGAATTTTGATGTCATATGGAGTAAAAGCCACATCACACTAACATTCATTGTTTTAAATGCTTTAAATACTTAATCAACTATACAAATTCCTAAACATTTCCTTTAACAAAATTGGAAGTATTAGAGTCATTACAAACCTATTATTATTTGGTAGTAGCCTATGAAAAACATGTATCAAGTACCCAACTACTAACATGTAAGATTATGTTTTGGATTAAATGTTTAGTTGCGTGCTTGAATACTAAAGTGGAATGTGTTTTCTTATGGAGATGATTGCCCTATGGAGAATGAAATTTCCCAGTTTGATATTAAGCTTTTGCCACATTGTATAACATACAACATGAGAGTCATATCGCGTGAAGGGGTCATGGAGTTTATTCCTTATACCTTAATGTCATCAAATTTTAGGTATCTGATTTTGAAGAAGCTACTGTTAATTTTAATGCATATATTCCAGGTAATTCTCTTGGAAAGGGGGGAGAGACTCATTTCATGCAACTTGTTCAGTAAATTGGGCAGAAGCATGTTTACCAAAGAACCATGGAGGAGTGGGAGTACATTCTTTGAGGGTTATGAATGAGACCTTGCTGGGTAAATGGCTTTGGAGATTCTTGCAACAGTCAGAGCTAATTATAGAATTAGTTGATACATCATCTATATTATAGAGAGGATTATATTCTCAGACAAAGGACTAGGAGACTGTTTCATTTTTGGCTAGAGTTTTGTAAGTTCCTGGAATCTTTTCAGTGTAGCACTAGAGTTTAATTAGTAATGGTAAGTTCTCTAATATTTTTGAGAAACAAGGTGTCCTGATATTTCTTGAGCAAATTAAATTCTCAGGTTATTTGATCTAGCAGAATTAAATTCATAGTTACCTCTCAGTGTGATTCTTTTTTTTTTTTAGATTTTCCAATGGTTGGCATTGGAGGTTGAAATTCAGAAGAAATTTGAGTGTCAGGTTGAGTACAGAGAGCATTTACTGATGATTGGTGAGTACAATGTTAACTTATAGTTTTATATGAGTACACATACCCAGTCAACCCACATGCAGTTCTACGGATATAGAGTTACATGTAATTCTCCAAATCGCAACCTCTTTATAATTGTAGTATAATAGATTCAATCTTCCTTGTCCTATAAGCAGGTTAATCTTTTAGAATCCATCATATAGCATTAAACTCTTAGATTCGTCCTTCTCTTCTACTATACTCATCTACTTATTTTAGGAATAGATGCAAGTTCTTTACAATCATCTCTCTTCAACAACATGTCTCTGCTGCAGAATAATCGGTTATAACATATTCTCGGGATTTTCTTCTAGTGTGATCTTAAGTCAACATTCATACTATGTCTTTTTCTCAACAGAAATTGAAATTGTATTTAATATCAATGTCGAATCAAACCCTGATAACCGAATGTATAGACAGATACTAGATAACCTGTGTAATAGATAAATCTATATAGCTGAAGAGGCTAATGTAATCGGTGATATTGAGAACTGAAATTCAGAGAAATAGATTTAAATACAGTAAGAAACCCGAGCGGGTAGGTTCGATAGTAGAGTACAATATTGATAATTAGTACAAGTTTATAAGATAATTACGAGTGTAACTTCGGAAACTAAATTGGTAAACTAAGGATTGGATTAGTAGTAACTCATTGATGTAGATTTTGGTCGATTAACGTGATGATAAGGGTGTGTGTGCGTGTATACATCCATATCTTTTGCATGCCACATGATGATAGGTATATTACGTGATGTGCGAGCCTTTAAAAACTAAATTAAAATGTATGTCGGTGAACAAACTTCTACTCTAATTATAATCAAGTAATACGAAATTGAAATGGGCAATAAACTTATGTGTGAGATTAATTATCGCGATTAATGGTTATTACACTAAGTAATTACTTGAATATAGATATGAGCCGGTTATTACCATACATAATATTGATTGATCCTATGATGTGTATGTACTGGGAATTGTATGAACTTGAATATATGTGATATATTGGTCACACAGAGACACACACACACACACAAAAGTAATGTGATCAAGATGGCTTGATATTGATAACGAGAATGAGAATCTGACCTATATAAAGGAAGTGAGTAGATTTGTCACGCCCCACTGATCAAAATAGAGTACATGACATGATCGGTAACCTGTACACGTCAGGTAGTACGTCCCAACGTATACACGTTAAGCCTGCTGTAGATCTGTACAAGTTTTCTGATAAAGTAAGAACACTGCTGATATATTACATGGAACAAGAGTACATAACACAGTCAATACAGTACCAAAAGTACAGTACAGTACACCTGAGTCCATCAACATAATTATACAATAAGTAAAACAGAAAAGCATATGTACAACTATGAAACATACTGAAACTCAAAAGAGACGGCAGACGCACGAACTGTCCTACAGCTGCTCAGCCAAACCGTCTAGGTACTCCTCGTCCTCCTCTGATGGTATAACCACAGACTCTATATCTGGGCAAGCAAACCCAGGGTCTCAGATGCGACCGAGCAAGTGTGCAAAGGAAAAGAACTGAACAAAGTATATTAAGGTATAACATGCACAGGAAATAAACAAGAACTCTAAATAAAGGACGACAAGAATCATACTGGAATCAAGCATGATCAATGAATGCATAAACATGTGTTATGAGACTTAACAATCGAGGAGTTCTGATCAGGTGGGTGTATCCCGTGCATACCCGGGATCACGGCCTTAAACAAACCCCTGGCTGCTAAGACCAGGGCCCTCCGCTAAGAGGGGAGCATGAAACAAGTAACGAGAGCTCATGGAGCTATATACAATTGGTAGGTAGCACTACCATCCCCTGCAGTGGGAAAACAATATGGATCCAGTACACCCACCTAATAAGATCTGATCAATCATCCAGTCTCCCCATCCCCAAGTGATTTCTTTTCAGGATGACAAGTAATGACATGAGGTAACTGGAACAGGTGACAAAAAGATAGTAACAAGCGTTACGACCTGCGTCCTATAGTTATGTAGATGAGTGTGCATGTTTATAGCAAATAACTGGCATGAACAATGTAATCAACTATCATGTGTAACAAGAAGCACTACCAGGCGTATCAAGGTAACATGTAATGGTAGTACGTAAGCACTATAACATGTAACGGTAGGACATAATAGAAATACATGCCAGTTATCCCGACTAATCTCCATGTTAACATGCACACTCAAAATAAACCATAGACCAAGTCCCTGCAACTCAACCCCTAAGATACAGGTCGATTATCCAGACTAATCATAATATCAGAATGATACGACTCTAAAAATGATATAGTTCGAGAAATAACAAGAATACAGGGAAACACTTGCCTTAGGACTGAAGTTCTCGTTGTCCTGATTCCAACGAGACCAAGATTCCAACGTCAACTGACCAAGTTATCGTCCGACGCACGGTTCAGGGTCCCTTTTATAATTTAGTGCATTCTAAGTATCTATTTAAATTTCGCGGACGAAATTTTTGTTAGGTGGGTAGAAGTGTAACCCTCCGCCGTCAGTATACGTGTCACCGTCATATACGATATGAAATACGTAGGAAATTTACCAATCCGAAAACCCGACTATACTAGTTCAGTGTCACAACTGATCTTCTCACTATTTCGATTTTCTAAAAATTTTCTAAACTTTTTCCGCGTTATTTGGAAATATACAATATCAGAGTTAACCTAAACAGATGATTAACTCAACGATTTTTAATTTGCAAATGGGGTAACATTTCTAAAAGCTACTTCAGTAATAAGCTTTAAAATATTATTTTCTACCTTCAAGCATTTTTGACAATTTTTCGGAATTAGTACAAATCGGGCCGAATGAGTGTCGCCCGGTCTCACGGATCCTTTCGGGATTTTTAATCGACAAACCGGTTTAAATTTTTACAATCCGATTTTTCCTTATGTCTTAGATTAATATTCCCTATTTTTCCTAATTTTTGGGACTGTTCGACACTAGTCAAATTCGGACCCTATTATTTAAATATCATAACTAATATAAATCCCATTTCAATTACATGTTATCTACACTGTTTCGTAACCAGAGTTGTCCAGAATGCTCGTTAACTGACATTAGAATTTTCTTCATTACTTCTCTAATTTTCTACAACCTTCCACTTAACCGACATTAGGATCTACATAAATATCTAAATTTCATTTTAACCTTAACATCTAATCTCTCTCTCTCTCTCACACACTCACACACCCTCGTGCACAGCAGCCCCCGCCCCTCTCAGCCACCACCACCACCACCGCCCCCGTCTCAGCCACCACCGCCGCCCAACACCGGCCACCGAACATCGTCCCACCGGCCACCCAACACACCACCACCGGCCATCCAACAAAACACCACCAACTACTTCCCCACCTCTCTCTTTCACTGTACAAAACCATCACCACCGAGTCCTCTTATCTCCGGCCACCGTGCCCTCACCGGAGCCAACCGCACAACTCTGGCACCACCAAAACCTCTCCGCCACCACCTCCTTCCGGAGTCAAAACCACCACACGCCGGTGCACCTCGCCGGACTCGTCACCGGAGCTCCGGCCTTCGCCGGAGCCACGCGCGCGCGCAGCCGGTCACCGCCGCGGCCGTCTCCCGCCGCGACCAGCAGCCTTGCGCTGCTGGTGCTGCCGCGGTTCACAGCGCACGCACAGCGCTGTAGAAAGGAGAAACCCATAACGGGTTTTGGTGTTTACCCGATCCGCGACCCGCAAAGGCCCACAACCCGTTTACTTAAAAGGTAAAATTTCAAAACAGCCCTTGTAGAGTTTTAATATTCCAGTTATAACCCTATAAAATTACTTTTAACACCCTGTTCATATTCAGAAATTATAAAAGGACCCTGAACCGTGCGTCGGACGATAACTTGGTCAGTTGACGTCGGAATCGCGCGTTCTTGGTCTCGTTGGAATCAGGACAACGAGAACTTCAGTCCTAAGGCAAGTGTTTCCCTGTATTCTTGTTATTTCTCTAACTATATCATTTTTAGAGTCGTATCATTCTGATATTATGATTAGTCTGGATAATCGACCTGTATCTTAGGGGTTGAGTTGCAGGGACTTGGTCTATGGTTTATTTTGAGTGTGCATGTTAACATGGAGATTAGTCGGGATAACTGGCATGTATTTCTATTATGTCCTACCGTTACATGTTATAGTGCTTACGTACTACCATTACATGTTACCTTGATACGCCTGGTAGTGCTTCTTGTTACACATGATAGTTGATTACATTGTTCATGCCAGTTATTTGCTATAAACATGCACACTCATCTACATAACTATAGGACGCAGGTCGTAACGCTTGTTACTATCTTTTTGTCACCTGTTCCAGTTACCTCATGTCATTACTTGTCATCCTGAAAAGAAATCACTTGGGGATGGGGAGACTGGATGATTGATCAGATCTTATTAGGTGGGTGTACTGGATCCATATTGTTTTCCCACTGCAGGGGATGGTAGTGCTACCTACCAATTGTATATAGCTCCATGAGCTCTCGTTACTTGTTTCATGCTCCCCTCTTAGCGGAGGGCCCTGGTCTTAGCAGCCAGGGGTTTGTTTAAGGCCGTGATCCCGGGTATGCACGGGATACACCCACTTGATCAGAACTCCTCGATTGTTAAGTCTCATAACACATGTTTATGCATTCATTGATCATGCTTGATTCCAGTATGATTCTTGTCGTCCTTTATTTAGAGTTCTTGTTTATTTCCTGTGCATGTTATACCTTAATATACTTTGTTCAGTTCTTTTCCTTTGCACACTTGCTCGGTCGCATCTGAGACCCTGGGTTTGCTTGCCCAGATATAGAGTCTGTGGTTATACCATCAGAGGAGGACGAGGAGTACCTAGACGGTTTGGCTGAGCAGCTGTAGGACAGTTCGTGCGTCTGCCGTCTCTTTTGAGTTTCAGTATGTTTCATAGTTGTACATATGCTTTTCTGTTTTAGTTATTGTATAATTATGTTGATGGACTCAGGTGTACTGTACTGTACTTTTGGTACTGTATTGACTGTGTTATGTACTCTTGTTCCATGTAATATATCAGCAGTGTTCTTACTTTATCAGAAAACTTGTACAGATCTACAGCAGGCTTAACGTGTATACGTTGGGACGTACTACCCGACGTGTACAGGTTACCGATCATGTCATGTACTCTATTTTGATCAGTGGGGCGTGACATGGTTTTAGTGGTATCAGAGCTTAGATTCGAATTTAGCATTGGACGGTTTGCGAAACGCGACCCCAGCCATTCGAATCTAGTTCTTATCTGTAGATTTGTACAAGCTATTATACTGCTGATAGTTAAGGGACAAGAGACATGACATGAGCCCACAAGTCCATCCTTAGGAACTGAATTAGTTTAGCATAGTTACGCCTCTTAGTCCCGACGCTAATTTGGTATATATTCCACAGATGGCTCAGCGAGTTACTGAGGACGGACCTACAGAGTCAGTGGAATTCATGAAGTTCTTATTAGAGTCCCAGCAACATCAGAGTGAGCGACTGACTGTTGCTCTGGAAAAGATAGTTGCTTCAGGAAGTCAGGCGAGGCAGGGGAATGTGTCTGACTTCAGGAGACTCAATCCAACAGTTTTCTCAGGGGAAGAAAGTCATCTGGATGCTGAGCAGTGGCTCATAGACACAGAGAACTTATTGGTAGCAGCTCGAGTTCCGGAAGCTGATCGAGTGGATGTAGTGAAAATTCAGCTATCAGGAATGGCACATATATGGTGGCTGGCAGAAGAAAGCCATTTGTCGGGACCTATCTCTTGGAAGACATTTTCGGAGGTGTTCTTGGCAAAATTCTTTCCTGACACGGCCAAATCAGAGATGGAACAGAAATTTATCAATCTCAGACAGGCTGGGAGGACAGTTGATGAGTATGCAACTGAGTTTTCTAAACTCAGCCGATTTGCCCCATATATGGTATCTACCGAGGAGAGTCGGGCCAAAAGGTTTCAGCAGGGATTGCATCTGGAACTTCAAAGATATGTTATATCGTTCAGGTATAAGACCTTTGCAGAGGTATTAACGGCCGCCAGGGAATAAGAGCAGCTCAGTGGATTGATGAGGAGGGTACCCACTAGTAACATAAAGCGTCCGATTGGACACATTTCTGGAAGAACCCAGAGCAGGCAAGTTGGTGCAACACCCCAAAAGCGACAGATGACTCTAATGCCTCAGCCTAGGATGGTTGTGTGTAAATACTGTCATAAGATGGGGCATAATATAAATGAGTGCAGATTGGCCAAGAACGTGTGCCTGGTCTGTGGATCGCCTGAACATCGGGTTAGTCAGTGTCCTCACAATTGGCAAGTTCCAAGGGATCTTCCCTCAGCCTCAGTTGGTCCAAACAAGCTGGCAATGTCCGGACCGTCAAGGCCTATGCCTCCTTCTCAGCCGAAACAGCCTTTATCTCCCCAGCAGCAGATGTATCGGCAGGCCCAAAGGAGTAAGGAGCACCAGCCGGACCTGTTAGAGAGAAGGGCAAGGCATTTACTCTTACTACTGATCAAGCTGATGCCTCAGGAGAAGTTGTCACAGGTAGTATCTTGGTGCATTCTGTTCTTGCATATACTTTATTTGATTCCGGGGCTACTCATTGCTTTATTTCATCTAAGTTCATTAGCAAGCATAATATATCCTGTGACACTGTGCACCGGGGATGGACTATTAGCACTGGGAATGGGACAGTGTTGTGTAACAAGGTGTATCCACAATGTCCCGTTGTTATTTGTGGCAGGGAGTTCATCACGAATTTCCTGTTGATTGACAACTGTGACTTTGACATTATATTAGGTATGGACTGGCTTAGCCAGGTGCATGCAGTCATAGATTGTCAGAGAAAAAGTGTAGTGTTTCGGGTTCCCAATTTATCAGAGTTCACATTTTCTGCTAAAGGTATACGCCATGATCAGGATGCAGACTCGGATGTAGTGTGTACAGAAACCTTGGCAACATTAGATGGGAGTCAGACCGACATTCCTGTCGTAGTAAGGGACTTCCTGGATGTGTTTCCGGAAGAGTTACCCGAATTGCCTCCAGATAGAGAAGTTGAGTTTACAATTGAGGTGGTACCGGGTACTGCCCCAATCTCCAAGGCGTCGTATCGAATGGCGCCAATAGAGTTGGCAGAGGTGAAAAAGCAAATTGAAGAACTTTGAATAAAGGTTTTATCAGACCAAGTACGTCACCGTGGGGAGCTTCAGTATTATTGGTAAAGAAGAAGGACGGGACACAAAGATTATGTATTGACTATAGAGAGCTAAACAAGGTGACTATCAAGAACAAGTATCCTTTGCCCAGGATCGATGATTTATTTGGTCAACTTTGTGGTGCAACCATATTTTCTCGGCTGGATCTCCGCTCTGGCTATCATCAATTGAAGGTGAAAGCATCAGACATTCCTAAGACTGCTTTTCGCACAAGATATGGACATTATGAGTTTCTGGTAATGCCGTTTGGACTCACCAATGCCCCAGCAGTCTTCATGGATCTGATGAATCGGGTGTTCTCTCCTTATTTGGATAAGTTTGTCATAGTTTTCATTGATGATATCCTTATTTATTCTAAGACTCGGGAAGCACATGCGGAACATTTGAGGACCGTGCTGCAGGTGCTGAGGGAGAGACGATTATATGGGAAACTGAGTAAATGTGCATTTTGGCTGGAAAGTGTGGACTTTCTTGGACACATTATTTCAGGTCAAGGTATTGGAGTGGATCCAAAGAAAGTGAAAGCAGTAGAAAAGTGGCCACCTCCTAAATCAGTAACAGAGATAAGACAATTTTGGGCTTAGCTGGATATTATAGAAACTTTGTGAAAGAATTCTCCAAGATTGCTAAACCCTTGGCACAGTTGACCAAGAAAGGGGAGAAGTTTAATTGGACAGAAGAGTGTGAGGAAGCTTTTGCAGAATTAAAGCACAGGTTGACAACCGCACCGATTCTTGCTATTCCGGATCAGTTCGGTGGGTTTGTCATACATAGTGATGCGTCAGGACAGGGGCTTGGTTGTGTGCTTATGCAACACGGTCGAGCGGTGGCCTATGCCTCAAGACAACTCAAGCCACATGAGCAGAACTACCCAACTCATGACTTAGAATTGGCAGCTGTTATTTTCGCCCTAAAAATTTGGCGACATTATTTATTGGGGACGCGAGTGGAGATTTTTACAGACCATAAGAGTCTGAAATATATTTTCACCCAAAAGGAATTAAATATGAAACAGAGAAGATGGTTGGAACTCATGGAAGAATATGATCTTAATCTTCAGTACCATCCAGGACATGTAAATGTGGTACCGGATGCGTTAAGTAGAAGACCGACTGCCATGATCCTCACACAACAGAAGGCATTGATTGAAGAATGAGAAGATTAACCCTGGAAGTGGTTATCCCAGGAGCAGTAGCTCATTGTATGGCACTACAACTCCAGTCATCTTTAATAGACAAAATAAAGGAAGCTCAGGCAGGTGACAAGCAACTCCAAAAGTTCAGGGGTCAGGTAGAAGCTGGACTGAGAAAGGATTTACTGCTTCATGAAGATGGTTCTTTGAGATATGGTGCACGGTTATGCGTGCCTAAAGGAGAAGTTAGACAAGAGTTGTTGCTCGAAGCTCATAACTCTCCGTATAATATTCATCCTGGTGGAACAAAGATGTATCGGGATCTTAAGCAACACTTTTGGTGGCATGGGATGAAAAGAGAAATAGCCAGATTTATATCGAAATGCCTTGTCTGTCAACAAGTAAAAGCAGAGCACCAGAGAACTGCTGGTTTATTACAACCACTTCCTATTCCTGAATGGAAATGGGAACATATTACTATGGACTTTGTGACTGCATTGCCAAGAAGTTCAAAAGGTCACAATGCTATTTGGGTAATAGTTGACAGGCTGACCAAGAGTGCTCACTTTATTCCTTTTAGAGTGGGGCAGTCAACTGAGATTTTGGCAGAACGTTATATGGAGGAGATAGTTAGATTGCATGGGGTTCCAGTGAGTATTGTGTCAGATCGAGACACCAGATTTTTGTCTCATTTCTGGCAGAGCCTACAAACTAGTCTGGGAAGCAAGTTGAAGTTCAGCACTGCTTACCATCCCCAGACTGATGGACAATCTGAAAGGGTGATACAGATTCTAGAAGACATGCTACGAGCCTGTGTTATGGATTTCAAGGGTCCTGGGAAGATCACCTACATTTAGTTGAATTCTCATATAATAACAGTTATCAATCTAGTATTCAGATGTCACCATTTGAGGCTCTATATGGACGGAAATGCAGATCACCCATATGTTGGGATGACATTGGCGAACGGAAACTACTTGGTCCAGAACTCATTACTCAGACTGTGGATAAAGTAACCCAGATCAGGAAGCATCTTCAAGCTGCATAGGACCGACAGCAGAGTTGGGCAGATGGGAAAAGGAGACCCTTGGAGTTTGTGATTGGAGATCATGTATTCTTAAAATATCACCTACTCGGGGAGTGATCAGATTTGGAAGTAAAGGAAAACTGAGTCCCCGATATATTGGGCCATTTGAAGTCGTGAAGCGGATTGGTGCAGTTGCTTATAAGCTGGCATTGCCTCCATCTTTGGCAGGAGTACACGATGTGTTTCATGTGTCTCAGCTTCGGAAATATGTACCTGATGAGAAGCACATTCTTGATTATTCTGACTTAACGCTGAGACCAGATTTGACTTATGCAGTTCAACCAGTGGCAATTCTTGATCGAAGAGAAAAGGTCCTTAAGAACAAGGTGATTTCTTTTGTTCGAGTAGCCTGGGATCCTAATTCCCCGGGTGATTGCACCTGGGAGCTGGAGGAAGAAATCCGAGAGAAGTACCCTTATTCTATGACTCTCAGGTATCACAGTTTAAGATTCTTACTTATTAATACTTATTACAATCTAAGATTCTTACTTTCTATCATTTAGTGCATTCTAAGTATCTATTTAAATTTCGCGGACGAAATTTTTGTTAGGTGGGTAGAAGTGTAACCCTCCGCCGTCAGTATACGTGTCACCGTCATATACGATATGAAATACGTAGGAAATTGACCAATCCGAAAACCCGACTATACTAGTTCAGTGTCACAACTGATCTTCTCACCGTTTCGATTTTCTAAAAATTTTCTAAACTTTTCAGGGTGTTAAAAGTAATTTTACAGGGTTATAACTGGAATATTAAAACTCTACAAGGGCTGTTTTGAAATTTACCTTTTAAGTAAACGGGTTGTGGGCCTTTGCGGGTTGCGGATCGGGTAAACACCAAAACCCGTTATGGGTTTCTCCTTTCCACAGCGCTGTGCGTGCGCTGTGAACCGCGGCAGCACCAGCAGCGCAAGGCTGCTGGTCACGGCGCGGCGGTGACCGGTTGCGTGCGCGCGTGGCTCCGGCGAAGGCCGGAGCTCCGGTGACGAGTCCGGCGAGGTGCACCGGCGTGTGGTGGTTTTGACTCCGGAAGGAGGTGGTGGCGGAGAGGTTTTGGTGGTGCCGGAGTTGTGCGGTTGGCTCCGGTGAGGCACGGTGGCCGGAGGTAGGAGGACTCGGTCGTGATGGTTTTGTACAGTGAAAAAGAGAGGTGGGGAAGTAGTTGGTGGTGTTTTGTTGGGTGGCCGGTGGTGGTGTGTTGGGTGGCCGGTGGGATGATGTTGGGTGGCCGGTGTTGGGCGGCGGTGGTGGCTGAGACGGGGGCGGTGGTGGTGGAGGCTGAGAGGGGGCGGGGGCTGCTGTGCGCGAGGGTGTGTGAGTGTGTGAGAGAGAGAGAGATTAGATGTTAAGGTTAAAATGAAATTTAGATATTTATGTAGATCCTAATGTCGGTTAAGTGGAAGGTTGTAGAAAATTAGAGAAGTGATGAAGAAAATTCTAATGTCGGTTAACGAGCATTCTGGACAACTCTGGTTACGAAACAGTGTAGATAACATGTAATTGAAATGGGATTTATATTAGTTATGATATTTAAATAATAGGGTCCGAATTTGACTAGTGTCGAACAGTCCCCAAAATTAGGAAAATAAGGGAATATTAATCTAAGACATAAGGAAAAATCGGATTGTAAAAATTTAAACCGGTTTGTCGATTAAAAATCCGAAAGGATCCGTGAGACCGGGCGACACTCATTCGGCCCGATTTGTACTAATTCCGAAAAATTGTCAAAAATGCTTGAAGGTAGAAAATAATATTTTAAAGCTTATTACTGAAGTAGATTTTAGAAATGTTACCCCATTTGCAAATTAAAAATCGTTGAGTTAATCATCTGTTTAGGTTAACTCTGATATTGTATATTTTCCAAATAACGCGGAAAAAGTTTAGAAAATTTTTAGAAAATCGAAACGGTGAGAAGATCAGTTGTGACACTGAACTAGTATAGTCGGGTTTCGGATTGGTCAATTTCCTACGTATTTCATATCGTATATGACGGTGACACGTATACTGACGGCGGAGGGTTACACTTCTACCCACCTAACAAAAATTTCGTCCGCGAAATTTAAATAGATACTTAGAATGCAATAAATGATAGAAAGTAAGAATCTTAGATTGTAATAAGTATTAATAAGTAAGAATCTTAAACTGTGATACCTGAGAGTCATAGAATAAGTAAGGGTACTTCTCTCGGACTTCTTCCTCCAGCTCCCAGGTGGAATCACCCGGGATTTAGGATCCCAGGCTACTCGAACTAAAGAAATCACCTTGTTCTTAAGGACCTTTTCTCTTCGATCAAGAATTGCCACTGGTTGAACTGCATAAGTCAAATCCGGTCTCAGCGTTAAGTCGGAATAATCAAGAATGTGCTTCTCATCAGGTACATATTTCCGAAGCTGAGACACATGAAACACATCGTGTACTCCTGCCAAAGATGGAGGCAATGCCAGCTTATAAGCAACTGCACCAATCCGTTTCACGACTTCAAATGGCCCAATATATCGTGGACTCAGTTTTCTTTTACTTCCAATCTGATCACTCCCCGAGTAGGTGATATTTTAAGAAATACATGATCTCCAATCACAAACTCCAAGGGTCTCCTTTTCCCATCTGCCCAACTCCGCTGCCGGTCCTGTGCAGCTTGAAGATGCTTCCTAATCTGGGTTACTTTATCCACAGTCTGAGTAATGAGTTCTGGACCAAGTAGTTTCCGTTCGCCAATGTCATCCCAACATACGGGTGATCTGCATTTCCGTCCATATAGAGCCTCAAATGGTGACATCTGAATACTAGATTGATAACTGTTATTATATGAGAATTCAACTAAATGTAGGTGATCTTCTCAGGACCCCTTGAAATCCATAACACAGGCTCTAGCATGTCTTCTAGAATCTGTATCACCCTTTCAGATTGTCCATCAGTCTGGGGATGGTAAGCAGTGCTGAACTTCAACTTGCTTCCCAGACTAGTTTGTAGGCTCTGCCAGAAATGAGACAAAAATCTGGTGTCTCGATCTGACACAATACTCACTGGAACCCCATGCAATCTAACTATCTCCTGCATATAACGTTCTGCCAAAATCTCAGTTGACTGCCCCACTCTAAAAGGAATAAAGTGAGCACTCTTGGTCAGCCTGTCAACTATTACCTAAATAGCATTGTGACCTTTTGAACTTCTTGGCAATGCAGTCACAAAGTCCATAGTAACATGTTCCCATTTCCATTCAGGAATAGGAAGTGGTTGTAATAAACCAGCAGTTCTCTGGTGCTCTGCTTTTACTTGTTGACAGACAAGGCATTTCGATATAAATCTGGCTATTTCTCTTTTCATCCCATGCCACCAAAAGCGTTGCTTAAGATCCCGATACATCTTTGTTCCACCAGGATGAATATTATATGAAGAGTTATGAGCTTCGAGCAACAACTCTTGCCTAACTTCTCCTTTAGGCACGCATAACTGTGCACCATATCTCAAAGAACCATCTTCATGAAGCAGTAAATCCTTTCTCAGTCCAGCTTCTACCTGACCCCTGAACTTTTGGAGTTGCTTGTCACCTGCCTGAGCTTCCTTTATTTTGTCTATTAAAGATGACTGGAGTTGTAGTGCCATACAATGAGCTACTGCTCCTGGGATAACCACTTCCAGGGTTAATCTTCTCATTTCTTCAATCAATGCCTTCTGTTGTGTGAGGATCATGGCAGTCGGTCTTCTACTTAACGCATCCGGTACCACATTTACATGTCCTGGATGGTACTGAAGATTAAGATCATATTCTGCCATGAGTTCCAACCATCTGCTCTGTCTCATATTTAATTCTTTTTGGGTGAAAATATATTTCAGACTCTTATGGTCTGTAAAAATCTCCACTCGCGTCCCCAATAAATAATGTCGCCAAATTTTTAGGGCGAAAATAACAGCTGCCAATTCTAAGTCATGAGTTGGGTAGTTCTGCTCATGTGGCTTGAGTTGTCTTGAGGTATAGGCCACCACTCGACCGTGTTGCATAAGCACACAACCAAGCCCCTGTCCTGACGCATCACTATGTATGACAAACCCACCGAACTGATCCGGAATAGCAAGAATCGGTGCGGTTGTCATCCTGTGCTTTAATTCTGCAAAAGCTGCCTCACACTCTTCTGTCCAATTAAACTTCTCCCCTTTCTTGGTCAACTGTGTCAAGGGTTTAGCAATCTTGGAGAATTCTTTCACAAATTTTCTATAATATCCAGCTAAGCCCAAAAATTGTCTTATCTCTGTTACTGATTTAGGAGGTGGCCACTTTTCTACTGCTTTCACTTTCTTTGGATCCACTCCAATACCTTGACCTGAAATAATGTGTCCAAGAAAGTCCACACTTTCCAGCCAAAATGCACATTTACTCAGTTTCCCATATAATCGTCTCTCCCTCAGCACCTGCAGCACGGTCCTCAAATGTTCCGCATGTGCTTCCCGAGTCTTGGAATAAATAAGGATATCATCAATGAAAACTATGACAAACTTATCCAAATAAGGAGAGAACACCCGATTCATCAGATCCATGAAGACTGCTGGGGCATTGGTGAGTCCAAACGACATTACCAGAAACTCATAATGTCCATATCTTGTGCGAAAAGCAGTCTTAGGAATGTCTGATGCTTTCACCTTCAATTGATGATAGCCAGAGCGGAGATCCAGCCGAGAAAATGTGGTTGCACCACAATGTTGACCAAATAAATCATCGATCCTGGGCAAAGGATACTTGTTCTTGATAGTCACCTTGTTTAGCTCTCTATAGTCAATACATAATCTTTGTGTCCCGTCCTTCTTCTTTACCAATAATACTGAAGCTCCCCACGGTGACGTACTTGGTCTGATAAAACCTTTATTCAAAAGTTCTTCAATTTGCTTTTTCACCTCTGCCAACTCTATTGGCGCTATTCGATACGACGCCTTGGAGATTGGGGCAGTACCCGGTACCACCTCAATTGTAAACTCAACTTCTCTATCTGGAGGCAATTCGGGTAACTCTTCCGGAAACACATCCAGGAAGTCCCTTACTACGACAGGAATGTCGGTCTGACTCCCATCTAATGTTGCCAAGGTTTCTGTACACACTACATCCGAGTCTGCATCCTGATCATGGCGTATACCTTTAGCAGAAAATGTGAACTCTGATAAATTGGGAACCCGAAACACTACACTTTTTCTCTGACAATCTATGACTGCATGCACCTAGCTAAGCCAGTCCATACCTAATATAATGTCAAAGTCACAGTTGTCAATCAACAGGAAATTCGTGATGAACTCCCTGCCACAAATAACAACGGGACATTGTGGACACACCTTGTTACACAACACTGTCCCATTCCAGTGCTAATAGTCCATCCCCGGTGCACAGTGTCACAGGATATATTATGCTTGCTAATGAACTTAGATGAAATGAAGCAATGAGTAGCACCGGAATCAAATAAAGTATATGCAGGAATAGAACGCACCAAGATACTACTTGTGACAACTTTTCCTGAGGCATCAGCTTGATTAGTAGTAAGAGTAAATGCCTTGCCCTTCTCTCTAACAGGTCCGGCTGGTTGCTCCTTACTCCTTTGGGCCTGCCGATACATCTGCTGCTGGGGAGATAGAGGCTGTTTCGGCTGAAAAGGAGGCATAGGCCTTGACGGTCCGGACATTGCCAGCTTGTTTGGACCAACTGAGGCTGAGGGAAGATCCCTTAGAACTTGCCAATTGTGAGGACACTGACTAACCCGATGTTCAGGCGATCCACAGACCAGGCATACGTTCTTGGCCAATCTGCACTCATTTATATTATGCCCCATCTTATGACAGTATTTACACAACCATCCTAGGCTGAGGCATTAGAGTCATCTGTCGCTTTTGGGGTGTTGCACCAACTTGCCTGCTCTGGGTTCCTCTAGAAATGTGTCCAATCGGACGCTTTATGCTACTAGTGGGTACCCTCCTCATCAATCCACTGAGCTGCTCTTGTTCCCTGGCGGCCGTTAATACCTCTGCAAAGGTCTTATACCTGAAGGATATAACATATCTTTGAAGTTCCAGATGCAATCCCTGCTGAAACCTTCTGGCTCGACTCTCCTCGGTAGATACCATATATGGGGCAAATCGGCTGAGTTTAGAAAACTCAGCTACATACTCATCAACTGTCCTCCCAGCCTGTCTGAGATTGATAAATTTCTGTTCCATCTCTGATTTGGCCGTGTCAGGAAAGAATTTTGTCAAGAACACCTCCGAAAATGTCTTCCAAGAGATAGGTCCCGACAAATGGCTTTCTTCTGCCAGCCACCATATATGTGCCATTCCTGATAGCTGAATTTTCACTACATCCACTCGATCAGCTTCCGGAACTCGAGCTGCTACCAATAAGTTCTCTGTGTCTATGAGCCACTGCTCAGCATCCAGATGACTTTCTTTCCCTGAGAAAACTGTTGGATTGAGTCTCCTGAAGTCAGACACATTCTCCTGCCTCGCCTGACTTCCTGAAGCAACTATCTTTTCCAGAGCAACAGTCAGTCGCTCACTCTGATGTTGCTGGGACTCTAATAAGAACTTCATGAATTCCACTGACTCTGTAGGTCCGTCCTCAGTAACTCGCTGAGCCATCTGTGGAATATATACCAAATTAGCGTCGGGACTAAGAGGCGTAACTATGCTAAACTAATTCAGTTCCTAAGGATGGACTTGTGGGCTCATGTCATGTCTCTTGTCCCTTAACTATCAGCAGTATAATAGCTTGTACAAATTCTACAGATAAGAACTAGATTCGAATGGCTGGGGTCGCGTTTCGCAAACCGTCCAATGCTAAATTCGAATCTAAGCTCTGATACCACTAAAACCATGTCACGCCCCACTGATCAAAATAGAGTACATGACATGATCGGCAACCTGTACACGTCGGGTAGTACGTCCCAACGTATACACGTTAAGCCTGCTGTAGATCTGTACAAGTTTTCTGATAAAGTAAGAACACTGCTGATATATTACATGGAACAAGAGTACATAACACAGTCAATACAGTACCAAAAGTACAGTACAGTACACCTGAGTCCATCAACATAATTATACAATAACTAAAACAGAAAAGCATATGTACAACTATGAAACATACTGAAACTCAAAAGAGACGGCAGACGCACGAACTGTCCTACAGCTGCTCAGCCAAACCGTCTAGGTACTCCTCGTCCTCCTCTGATGGTATAACCACAGACTCTATATCTGGGCAAGCAAACCCAGGGTCTCAGATGCGACCGAGCAAGTGTGCAAAGGAAAAGAACTGAACAAAGTATATTAAGGTATAACATGCACAGGAAATAAACAAGAACTCTAAATAAAGGACGACAAGAATCATACTGGAATCAAGCATGATCAATGAATGCATAAACATGTGTTATGAGACTTAACAATGGAGGAGTTCTGATCAGGTGGGTGTATCCCGTGCATACCCGGGATCACGGCCTTAAACAAACCCCTGGCTGCTAAGACCGGGGCCCTCTGCTAAGAGGGGAGCATGAAACAAGTAACGAGAGCTCATGGAGCTATATACAATTGGTAGGTAGCACTACCATCCCCTGCAGTGGGAAAACAATATGGATTCAGTACACCCACCTAATAAGATCTGATCAATCATCCAGTCTCCCCATCCCCAAGTGATTTCTTTTCAGGATGACAAGTAATGACATGAGGTAACTGGAACAGGTGACAAAAAGATAGTAACAAGCGTTACGACCTGCGTCCTATAGTTATGTAGATGAGTGTGCATGTTTATAGCAGATAACTGGCATGAACAATGTAATCAACTATCATGTGTAACAAGAAGCACTACCAGGCGTATCAAGGTAACATGTAATGGTAGTACGTAAGCACAATAACATGTAACGGTAGGACATAATAGAAATACATGCCAGTTATCCCGACTAATCTCCATGTTAACATGCACACTCAAAATAAACCATAGACCAAGTCCCTGCAACTCAACCCCTAAGATACAGGTCGATTATCCAGACTAATCATAATATCAGAATGATACGACTCTAAAATGATATAGTTAGAGAAATAACAAGAATACAGGGAAACACTTGCCTTAGGACTGAAGTTCTCGTTGTCCTGATTCCAACGAGACCAAGAACGCGCGATTCCGACGTCAACTGACCAAGTTATCGTCCGACGCACGGTTCAGGGTCCCTTTTATAATTTCTGAATATGAACAGGGCGTTAAAAGTAATTTTACAGGGTTATAACTGGAATATTAAAACTCTACAAGGGCTGTTTTGAAATTTTACCTTTTAAGTAAACGGGTTGTGGGCCTTTGCGGGTCGCGGATCGGGTAAACACCAAAACCCGTTATGGGTTTCTCCTTTCCACAGCGCTGTGCGTGCGCTGTGAACCGCGGCAGCACCAGCAGCGCAAGGCTGCTGGTCGCGGCGCGGCGGGTGACGGCCGCGGCGGTGACCGGCTGCGCGCGCGCGTGGCTCCGGCGAAGGCCGGAGCTCCGGTGACGAGTCGGCGAGGTGCACCGGCGTGTGGTGGTTTTGACTCCGGAAGGAAGTGGTGGCGGAGAGGTTTTGGTGGTGCCGGAGTTGTGCGGTTGGCTCCGATGAGGGCACGGTGGCCGGAGATAGGACTCGGTGGTGATGGTTTTGTACAGTGAAAGAGAGAGGTGGGGAAGTAGTTGGTGGTGTTTTGTTGGGTGGCCGGTGGTGGTGTGTTGGGTGGCCGGTGGGATGATGTTGGGTGGCCGGTGTTGGGCGACGGTGGTGGCTGAGACGGGGGCGGTGGGTGGTGGTGGCTGAGAGGGGCGGGGGCTGCTGTGCGCGAGGGTGTGTGAGTGTGTGAGAGAGAGAGAGAGAGATTAGATGTTAAGGTTAAAATGAAATTTAGATATTTATGTAGATCCTAATGTCGGTTAAGTGGAAGGTTGTAGAAAATTAGAGAAGTGATGAAGAAAATTCTAATGTCGGTTAACGAGCATTCTGGACAACTCTGGTTACGAAACAGTGTAGATAACATGTAATTGAAATGGGATTTATATTAGTTATGATATTTAAATAATAGGGTCCGAATTTGACTAGTGTCGAATAGTCCCCAAAAATTAGAAAAAATAGGGAATATTAATCTAAGACATAAGGAAAAATCGGATTCTAAAAATTTAAACCGGTTTGTCGATTAAAAATCCCGAAAGGATCCGTGAGACCGGGCGACACTCATTCGGCCCGATTTGTACTAATTCTGAAAAATTGTCAAAATGCTTGAAGGTAGAAAATAATATTTTAAAGCTTATTACTGAAGTAGATTTTAGAAATGTTACCCCATTTGCAAATTAAAAATCGTTGAGTTAATCATCTGTTTAGGTTAACTCTGATATTGTATATTTTCCAAATAACGCGGAAAAAGTTTAGAAAATTTTTAGAAAATCGAAACGGTGAGAAGATCAGTTGTGACACTGAACTAGTATAGTCGGGTTTTCGGATTGGTCAATTTCCTATGTATTTCATATCGTATATGACGGTGACACGTATACTGACGGCGGAGGGTTACAAGATTACTACAATGTTATTTTGTAATTTATATATGTATTCATATACAGTGAATAATATGTATTTCTTCAGTAATATAATTAACAAGATATAAAGCAATATAGTAATCAGTTGATATTCATACATTGGTAAATTTGTTGTAATTTGAGCGCGCGCGCGTGTGTATCTGTTTGTTGCTTTCATGCACATTAGAGGAAGGGGCTGGTAGGAGGGGGAGACGTTGTGAATATTATGCTATATATATATTTAATGGAGGAAGGGGGTGGGAGCCGGTAGGAAGGGAAAGCCAGTATTTTATATATATATATATATATATATATATATATATATATATATATATAATCTATATATATATATATATATATATAACGAAGGAAGGTGCCAAGCGGGAGCCGATGGATGGGAAAGCGAAGAATTTAACATTTTACTTGTGAATTGTGTTGACCAAAGGGTACAGTCGTTTCTCTGTTTTAATAATGACTCACTCATGAATATTTAAGGAAACTAACATATTTTTTAGTGTTTATAAGTTTCAGGTTATCTTCTATATCGATTCATATTGAAGTCATGTTACAAAATCAAAATGGTGATACTCTCGATATTATAAAGATGAGCATGGATGTAATATTACATAAGTTTATCTTATGTTTTATAGATGTTATAGTTTAGTATAAAGAGAAGAGCTCAAAGAACTACACGCGCGCTGCGCGCGCACACACACACACACACTCTCTCTCTCTCTCTCTTATATTTATCAAAAACATCTTAAAAATATTTCCAAAACAATGTTTACTTAAGTTTTCACATGATAGCTTGAACTGTCGACAGTTCCCTGTTGGACTGTCGACAAGCAGCTCAAGAACTATCGACAGACTCTATACAGATAACTGTAAACAGGGTTTTCTCGAAGTGAGTTTTTCAAATTTCTAATGACTGTCGACAACCATAGTGGACTGTCGACAGCTGATACTGCATATATCAGTATTAGACTGTCGACAGTCTCATTGGATTGTCGACATGTTCTTTATATTTTAGAATAGTACATTAGGTATTGTCGACAGTCCTATTAGACTATTGACAGTATATATGACCGTTTAAGCCTTTTGACTGTGTATATAAATGTGATTTATGGATTTATTCTATAATTAGAGATCGTAAACGGTTATATGCTCAAAACCTTCATATATGAGTATTTTCTTCAGTTTTACAATGAGTTTTTGAGGTGAAAAATTATTAGTATCATCTGAAAGAATTTTAATGTTAAAATTTTCTTTCTCCACTATATTTCTCACATACCATATCCTTGAGCTTCAACCCCTCTTTATTTTAACTATAGGATCTTTGTGAGAAGCTTGGTGATCTGAAAACGATCATCTCTCTGTTGTTCATTGCTTGTGTGTGTACTCCTCTAATGAGAAGTTTAAGAGTTGCAGCTCCAAGATCTTGGATCTATCTGTGTAACGTGTAATCACGGTTTCATAGTAGAATCTTTCATTGTGGTGAAGGTGGGGACGTAGAGTAGTGGTTTGAATCTCGAGAACAATTCCTCTTGTTTTCGATTGATTCTCTGAGTTTACTTTCTCTAAACTTTCTTTCAATATACATTGTGTTTATCTATTCTCACTACTTCAAAAAAGCAATTGTGCATCTCAACTCTATTTAAGAGGAATCAAAGAGGAGAAGTTCAGAACATTTCATGGGGTATTTGATTCATTTCTTGTCAAGTGAGTTTTAGATTGGTGGTTTTTATGCTTTATTTTTATTTGTCTATAGCCATAGTGTATTCAATTATTCACTCCTCTAGGTGAATTTCAATTGGTATCAGAGTGAAGACTCTTGTTATAGGTTTCACCACCTAAGAGTGATCCTATCTTGACCTAGCACATTACTTGTTGTTAACACACATATGACGGATAACGTCAAGACCCCACCAAAGTTGATGAACTTAACTTTCTCATTTGGAAAGTTAAGATGACGTTTTCCTACAATCGTTAGGAAGTCATGTTACTAAGGCTATTATCAAGCCTTTTTTCGGTTCCTAATGGTGATAAGGACCTTGGTTCGATATCACCGTTAGGAGTTTGAGGCCAATGCTAAGACCACTATGCTCTTTTGCAAGCGCTCAATGACGATGACATTTCTAGAGTGATTAATTACGAATCGACATATGAGATTGGAACAATCTTGTTGTTACCCATGAGTGTACCCCTCCCAAGTAAAGAGAGCAAATATTGATCTATTGCGTTCTCAATATGAGGACTTCAATATGAATGACAATAAGATTATAGATGATATGATTACAAGATTTACTAAAATTACTAATGGTCTTTGTTCTGTTGGTGACTCATCGACAAAAATCAAAAGTGAGAAAAGTTATATGTGCACTTCCTCAATCATGGGAAGTTAAATCTACCACCTGAAGGAGTTAAACGACAAAGAAGAAATGAATTTCATGTGGCTTATTGGCTAAAGACCCATGAGATGGAAAGAAAAGTGAGAGAAGATAAAGTGCTACTAAGAAGAAGAACATTGCATTCAAATCTTCTCAAATTCTTTCGGATGATAATGAAGACATTGACAATTGAGAAGATGATGAAGAGCTCTCCCTTTTAGTCAGAATTTAAGAAGAATGTTTCATAAGTGAAGAAAATTCAACAACTATAGAAAGGCAAAGAAACAAGGCAAAGATGAAGGAGTAATGAAATAGGGCCATGCTACAACTGCAGAATCCCGATCACCTCATTGGATTGTTCCGAAATGAAGAACAAAGCTTCTTCCTTCAAGAAGTCTTTCAATAAGAAAGCAATGAAGGCCGCTGAGGATGATTTAGAAAGCAACTCCGAGAAGATGTGGATTCAGCTGACGTGTGTTTCATGGCACAAGGAGAAAACTTCTTCTAAAGTAATATTAGAGCTCACTCTTGATGATTCCAAATTAACTCTTGATGAACTCGGTTTTGCTTTTCAAGATTTGATAAAAAAATATTTCCCTTAAATTTTAATATTGTAGATTGAAAAGAGAGAATGATTTTCTTAAAGAAAAATTAAATATGGTTTCAAAGAAAAGGGAGAACTATTGATTTCATTTGAGAAAACTAAAAAGGATTTCAATAATTTCAAATTGCTAGCAAGGCAAAAGCCCTATGATTTTCTGAGAGAAAAATGTGTTTAAAGTTTTAAAGAAAAGGATGGATGTTTTAGATTCAGATCTTAAAACTTGTGCTTTTAAAAAAACAAAATTGAGTTTTTGCTTTCAAAAAGGCACTCATTGCATGCACCTCACACCAGCATGCTCACAAAGTACCACATTCACATCATTATGCTTTCATGTATGCAAAAGTTTTACTTGTGCTCATCACGGTCGAAAAGGCCATTTAGCTAATTTTGTTATAATAGATTAAATATGATAAATAGAAATAGTCGGGTTCGAAATACTAATCCTCATGAACCCAAAAAAGATTTGATACCAAAATCAACACCCTTTACTTGTATAGATGCAGGTACACACCAACTTTTAAGACGTAGGGAATGATGGTACCTTGATAGTGGTTGGTCAAGACACTGACTTGGGATATTAATAATTTTACAACAATATCAAGGTCAAAGGAAGGCGGTACCATCACCTTTGGAGATGATTCAACACCTTTGGAGATGATTCAAAAGGACACATCATCGGTTACGATAATTGAAGATTGGTACATCCCTACTATTTAAAATGTCATTTTAGTAAATGGTTTGAAGCATATCTTTTAAGTATTAGTCAGCTTTGTGATAAAAGTTTTAAAGTCATCTTTGATTCTACTACTTGTATAGTTGTGGATGATAAAAATACTTGCATATTTTTTGGATTTAGAGAGAACGATGTTTATTATTGATTTACTTAATCTTGATTGTAATGCAAAATGTTTCGGCATTGAATGAAGATTTTTGGCTTTGGCATAAAAGACTAGGACATGTTTTCCTTTAATCATCTAGCCCGTTTTAATTCTAAAGATGTAGTAATAGGCATTTCTAAATTGAAGTTTGTAAAAGATCATTTATGTAATGCATGCCAACATGGTAAACAAACAAAATCATCTTTTAAATCAATTAAGGATGTCATGACTACTTTGTCCATTAGAATTGATATATATGAACTTGTTTGGTCCCACTCAAGTTAAAGCTTAAGTGAAATAGATATGTATTTATTTGGTTAATGATTTCTCGAGATTTACTTGGGTCTTCTGTTTTGGACACAAAGATGAAACTTTCTCATTTTCAATATATTTTGCAAAAGAGTGAAAAATAAAAAAGATTTTCGATTTTGCATATTCGTGATGATAGAGGTGGTGAATTCATTAACCACTTTTTCATTACTTATTGTGAAGAACATAGAATAAAGCATGACTTTTCTTTCCTGAGAACCCCACACAACATGGGGTAGTTGAACGGAAAAATCAGATACTCCAAGAGATGGCAAGAACCATGATAAATGAGTATGGCCTTCCTCACTATTTATGGGCTGAGGCTGTTAATACTTCATGTTATATTAATAACATAATTTATTTTGAAAGAATTTTGAGAAATTTTTTTGAGATTTATCACTTGAAAAAGCCAAATGTTTCCGTATTAAAAGTTTTCGGTTGCAAATATTTTTATTTTGAATACAAGAGAAGTTTTAGGTAAATTTGATTTAAAGGTTTTTGAAAGTATTTTTGTTGGTTATCTTCAAATAGTAGATTTGGAGAAAACTACACTTAGGAAGCTCCCATTAGAGAAGATTCCAAAGATGAAGGACTAAGCAAAAATGATAAAGAAGGATGTCTAAAAGAACAAGTTCAACTTCTTCCAAAAGATTAGAAGTACGTCTCAAATCATTTAATGAAACTTATCATTGGTGATGTATCTAAAGGAGTATTCACTAGATCTAATGTTCACATTTATGTGGTTTTGTTACTTTTATCTCACATATATGTAAATCACCTAGAGGCGGGGTGAATAAGTGATGACTAATCTAATGGTCACTTAATGCCAAATAATGCGGAAGCTAAAACAATTATGACCTAAACTAAACTCTTACACTAAACACCACGTATAACACAAGAGTGTTGCCGAATTCCCTGTGAAGGGCTCTGGACAAACTCCTCTAGATTCCCCTTGAATGGTTGAGGTGCCGCGTTGGCTCTCTTGGTTAAATACAAGTGTTAGCAAACAATCCCAAGCAAGTATAACAATTAAGCACACAAGTATATCATGCATGTAAAGATAAACACAATAGAAGCATGCAAGATATAAACAAGAAACAAAGAGAGAGAGAGAGAGAGTGAGCAATCGCAAACACAAGGGATTTGTTTCGAGGTTTGAGCACACTTGCTCTACATCCCCGCCTTCGACACACGAAGGATTTCCACTATGCTTGATCCCAATGGATCACTCCTCGGTGCCGCAACACCTACAAGCCCTTGGACTCTCTAGTCCCGTAAACATCGCAAGCCCACCGGCTCGCCGAGGCCGCACCTCAAACAAGAGTTCGCACCCGAACCCGAACAACCGAGTCCACACTAGGACCCGAAACAATGCGAACAACACTTGTCCGCCTCCTCAAGGAACAAGAAAGATCTCTTGGTGATCTAAACACTTTGATCACCAATAAAAGCTCTCACTACAACACTCCTATAAGATGATAGCAATGGATAACTCAAGTGTTTGTGTGAGAAAAACAAGGTAGAGAATGGTGGAGGAAAACTCAAAGAATCTCTTGTAACACTTTTAATAAAAACTCCCCTTTTTGTTAGGAAATATTTGCTCTCAAATTTGTGGAGAAAAACCTCTGAAAAGAGTAGGAAAAACTGGCTCTAAAAACTTCTCCAAAATCTTTTTGAAAAACAATGACCAAACCCCCAAATTTATAGGCTGTAAAGCCTAGCCGTTGGGGTCTGTCAGCCTGTCAGTCGACCGCCCGGTCGACCGCCAACAGTCAAGAATCCGACCATTGGAGCCTCCGGTCGACCGCCCGGTCGACCCAAAAGAACAGAGAGCACTGCTCTCAGTTCCGGTCGACTGTGTCGGCAGACCGCCATCTGCCAGGTCAAGCGTGCACGTCCGTGCACGTCGGTCGACCGAGCCGGTCGACCGACTTCAGGTATAGTCGACTATACAGTCGACTTGCTGAAGCCAGAAAACAGAAATCTGGGATTAAAAAGTTTGTCTTTTTGGCTCAATAAAATCCATAAAATACTGAAAAATCTACAAAAATAGTTTGACCAATATACTTTGATAAACAAACATGCTTGCACAAATCAAGACATGTTGCAAATGTTTTGAACTATTTTGTAACTTGGAAATATTGGTTCAAATGAAAACTGTATTTTCCAAAATCTTATTTTTCCAAAACTCCTTTAAATACAAAAACTAGATATTTTGAACTCATTAAAGCATAGTGTGTATGGATATGATCCACTACACAAATAAGATGAAATATCTAAGTTTTGACATTAGCTCTAAACTGGTTTTGGATAAAAGATATTATATAAGGAATTCCAAAAACCAAAAAGTATTTTTCCAAAATGAAGTCTTTTCTAAATCTGAAAATTCTTTTATGAAAACATATCTATCAAGAGTGTGTGTATATGTACTGAGCAATCCACCAACTACTCTATCCTTTACATTTTATCTAAAAACAAAATCTTCTAAAACAAACCTAGACACAAGTCTTCATCTTCTTGAAGTCTTCACTTGAAGCCTTCTCATCTTCTTGACTTGGTCCAAACACGATCCAATGGCTCTTGGATCACACCGTGCTAGCTCCAAACTTGACTTTAAATTCTTTGTTGAAGCTATGCACCTACTAAGATCTTGATCATAATCTGTCACTAATTAAACACAAGATCATTAGTAAACATAACTATATGAGTTGATCATCATCAAAACTAGAGTGATAGGCCTTTGGGCCAACAATCTCCCCTTTTTGATGATGACAAAACTCATGAAGTTATATATGCATGGATTAAAGTAAAGCTTCAAGGAAGCTCCCCCTTAACTCATGCATAACACATAAACAAAATAAATATGCAATGAGGCACATAAACATGTATGCAAATGTAGGAGTAAACATGCTAGTCAAGCATAAAACAAAAACACAAATCTTTTTCTCCTATTTGCAAAACAACAAAACATATACGCATAAACATAAATCCTTTTTACCAAACATGCATATATACCAAATACTTCTCAAATACCTCTCCCCCCTTTTGTCAATCATCAACAAAGGGGTTAAGGTAAAAACAAAATCATCAAATTTTCTCTCCCCCTTTTTGTCATAAACAAAGAGACCAATAAGGGGCCAAACAAACAAGTCAATAAAAGGTTATATGCGATATACATTCATGAAGAGGAAGACGGTTAAGTAACTTCCCTACACATATACATTACATGAAAGAGGGATGACAAGCCCTAATTCACATAACGTATAATATGTAATGCATAAGAGGAGATGTGAAGCTCCCCCTACAACACGTGTACCACATAAAGAAGAGTGTCAAGCTCCTCAATATACAATACACTCAACATGAATCTATATGTAGATGAGATGTTAAGCTCTCCTTGCATATAGGCAATACAAATCAAAATTTTGATTTTTCTTAAAACAAATTTTGAATTTTCTCAAAAAAACAAATCTTTGAGAATTTTTTTTAAAAAATTTTATTTTCTTATCATATGTGAAAATCACCTAGAGGGTGAATAGGTGATAATGCTAATCAATGCACAATTTAAAAATTTGAAGCAACAATCTCACAAAGCAATTGAATATAGCAATGAAGTAGAGAAGCAAGTAATAAGCAATGAAAATAGAGCAAGAAATAAGAGCAAGTAAACCAAACGCAAACACCGAGATTTGTTATCGAGGTTCGAGCACCCAGCTCTACTTCCCCGCCTTCCCCAGAGGATTCCAACCACTTCCACTATCACAAAGATGTCACAAATACAGCGGAGTACCCAACTCCACAATCTCAAGTACAAGCAATCTCTGAGTAGTCAAAAGACCACAAACTCTCTCTTGCGAAATTCTCTTCCTTACAAAGGTCCTTAGAGAATAATGAGTAGGAATGAAGCTCTTGTGTGCAAAGAGAAAAGAAAATGAAATCAGAGAATTCTTGAAAGCACTTCAGAAAATGAGAGAGAATTTCAGCACAAAACCAAGAAACCAAGTCTTTAGAAAGCCTTAAACTTGTGGAAATTTTGATAATTTTTCTAGTAATCAAACTCTCCCTAAACACCCCTATTTATAGGAGAGGGCTAGGGTTTAAAGATAAAACATTTTTAAGGCTAATCAGAATGTATTAAAACCAAAAATGTCACTTAAACACACTTAAGTGAGAAAAGGACAAAAATAAATCTGCTCAGAAAACTAGCCGTTACTGTTCAAACGGTTAGTCCGGTCGACCGGCCCGGTCGACCGCTAGTACAAAGAAAATGGCCGTTGCAGCTACGGTCGACCGGCCTGGTCGACCCAAACAACAGAGAGCTCTGCTCTCAGACCGGTCGACCGTCCAAAGACTTCCAAACGTGCACAGATTTGTGCACGTCGGTCGACCGACCCGGTCGACCGAACTTCTAGCCAAGTCGACTTGTCAGAAGACCTTAGTCGACTGGATGAAGTTTGAATGGACAGAAAAATAGTTTTAAAAATATTTTGAAAACTCTTTTAACACTCCTAAAAATCACCAAAAATAGTTTTATCATTTTGCATGATATATAAACATGTGGTAAAAAGTTTAGCTCAAATATCAATCATATGAACTATTTTTGTCTCTTATCATTTTTACCAAAAACCAAAAATTGATTTTCTAAAACTTGGATTTTGAATGAAAAATACGTTTTGTCCAAAACTCTTCCAAATACAAAAACATGATATTTAAACATTTTGGAACATAGTCCTATATACATGAAACATATGTATATCAAAGTTTTTGTCATAAATTCCAATACCAAATAAGTTTTGATAAACACAAAACTTAAAGCACATGATTATGTATTCAAATAAGTTGTAGGTTGAAGATTGTATACAAACTATTATG
>JAVJIF010001593.1:0-17500 GCA_038442645.1 Agave tequilana
TGAATAGAAGATTACAACGGATACAATCCGATCACAAAAGAGAGGGAATCTCTTGATTGATTCCCCTCTTTATTTAATGCTGGGTTCTTCACGTGGCGGTGGAGAGTGAGTCTTGTTCTCCGTTGACCGGCCGAACGTCAAGTTTCTCGTGTGGATCCTCTCTTTGGATCTTCTGACGGAGTAGCACAGCTCCTATCGGTAATAGAATCTCAAAGAGATTTAAAGAACTTGAACTTAGTAAGTTAACAGCAAAGAGTTGAACTCTTCCCAGGCTGCAAGAGTTTCGGGACCGAACTCTGGCGAGGTAGCTCTCCCCCTTGCCTATGGCTTCTTGGATTCCTCCTTCGGGACTCTCCTCCTCAGCCCTTTTAGAAGAGGTCCCCTCCCCCTGAGCCTCTTCTTCTTTTAGAGTTGTCTCCTTCCAAACCCCCCCTCTAGCTATTCGTAGCTATTTATAGAGGAATTGGGGTGTAACCAACCCCTTAAATCTCTCCATAATGGGAAGTTATTCCCTATTATGTAGAGAGAAAATGGGGTGTAACTGACCAAGTTTGTGGCTTTCAGTTATAGCAGAAATGCGGGTCTCGCGCTGGACGCGGACCTCGCTCTGATGTTGAGACGCGGAGCTCACAGGCTCGCGTCTGTGTTGGAACGCGGAGCTGCTCAGGCTTGCGTTTGAGTTGAAACGCGGAGCTGGCTGAGGTTCATGTTTGATAAAGGACGCGAGGTCCGCATCTGGCGACCTCCGCTCTGAGAAAGGACGCGAGGTCCGCGTTTGGCAAGGTCCGCGTCTGACAAAGGACGCGAGGTCCGCGTCTGGTGACCTCCGTGTCTGACATTGGAACACAAGGTCTGCGTCTGGCGACCTCCGCGTCTGGGAGGTTTGCGTCTGAGGCTGGAAGCGATCTCCGCATCTGGGAGGTTCGCGTCTGAGGCTTTGTCTTAAGTAATTTTTTTTGATAGCCTACAATGCTTCCCGAAGAAGACAGTCGGTCCTGTCTCCTTACTTCATAACTCACAAGTGCAGCAGACACCTCACTGTAGTTAAGGGATTGTCTTCCAATGAGAAAAGTAAGAGTAAAGGCCTCATACTCTTCCCTAGGAAGAGAATTCAAAAGAATTACCGCCTTATCCTCTTCACTAGTCTCTACATCCACATTAACTGGATCTGTAAGAAGCTTCATGTAACGGTTCAAGTGTTCATTGACGGAGCATCCTCTTAACATCTGAAACCCATAGAGCTTACTCTTCAACTGCAATCGCGATTCTATACTCTTCGTCAGATACTTCCTCTCCAGGATCTCCTACAGCTGCCTCGCAGATGTCTCATGCAACACCTGATACTTGATGTCTTGTGTCAGATAAGACCTGATCAAGCCACACGCCGAATGGTTCATCTTGTCCCAATCTTCTTCCGTCGTTGATGCGCGCTTCTTCTCTAACCGTAGAGTGTCTTCGAGGTTTGATGCCGTCAGCACATCCATAACCTCATACCTCCACATACCAAAGTTGTTCGTCCCGTTGAACTTCACCATATCAATCCTTGGATGTGGATTCATGGATCTCACAGATGTACTTTCTCCAGCCATCTTCTCAACTGATTCCTCAAAGCAATATGGAAACAAACGGAGTTAGATAAAATAAACTAGATAAAGACAGGATCTTTACCTCCACGCGAAACCCTCGAAGAGTTTCCGAAGCAATCTACTCCTCCAAATTGATTCCTCGAGAAATCTACACGCTGTTTTTGAGATCGACACATGATCCTACAAACAGTCCCAACGCTGATCCGAGATCGACACACCATCTCCGCCAATCAGCAACAGATGCCCTTGAATAACAGATGATCCCACGATGAACCTGGGATGCTCTGATACCACTTATTGTGGGCAGTGGTCAGGGGGAAACACAACAACCACCCTTGAGGAATCCGCCCACCTGGCGGAGATTCGATGCAGCCGGAGAAACAACCAACACAATAGGAACAGCAACCAATAGAGAAAAGCAATCAACGCATAAATTTAACGAGGTTCGGTAACGTGCCTACATCCTCGGGGCAAGGGACAGAGAGATTTTATTGATTCAACAATCAATACAACTAATACAAGAGGAATACTTAAGGGAACCTTTTAGGGATTCTCAGGGATACAATACATGAGGACTATTGCCTCTATTTATAGCCACAGAGTCCCTGGATTTATGGAAACCTAGGTTGGATTCGATCCCATCCAGAAAAGGAATTCGAATCCTAAATGGAAAGTCAAACGTGCATGTCGGTCGACCGACCGGTCGACCGACCCATGCCACGGTCGACTGGCCCGGTCGACCGCGCCCAACCGAGAGCGAGCCCTTGTCAGTCGGTCGACCGGGCCGGTCGACCGCTCCTTCCTGTGCATGCTCGTGCACGCCGGTCGACTGGGCGGTCGACCCTCCTCCTCAACCGGTCGACCGGGCGATCGACGGGAGCACAATCTGGCCTGCTCAATGCGGCGTTTCTCGCTCCTTTGTCGTTCGATCTCTGTGCTACTTCCTTCCATCTACTCTATCTCCTCTCTCCCACACATCCACCCCCAATCCACGTGGTAAACATTAGGTCGCCGCTCCGGGCCCTGCTGCCTTCCAACCTGTATCATTGCAGGGTTGACGGACTGTTGGGTGGGTCCTGGGAGAGGACCAGTGAGACGTCAAAGCAAACACCACCGAGAAAGTGCTTGGCGCCTCCGTAGGCGGTGGTGACGTCAGACCCAAGTTGTTGGTCCCACAAGCTCATGGCGGAGAAGGGGATTCGAGCCCCTCGTTGTAGGCGTCGATGAGGCTGATGTCATAGGAGGTGAGGTTGAGGTGGCCGCTGAGGAGTGTTGTGTGAATTTTTTTTTGGTTGTTGATCTCAGATCCAGGCAAGGGTCGATGAGAGTAGGGGTTTTTGTAGAACTCTAAGATTCGAGTAAGGGCCAATGAAAGTTAGCGGGGTTGTCCTGCCGAGGATGGCTGGTTTTGTGCGGGGGTGACAGGCCAGAGGTGGCTCGATTTTATGTCGCAGCTGCGGTAGTGAGGACATGCCACGACTTCAGTGGTATGGGATTCGGTCACGGGATGACCGGATCAAAGCTGCAGATATCGTGTCAATGGTGGTTGATCAAGGGATGGCCGGTGCTGAACTGCAGATGCCGCAAGTGCAGTGAAGGGGGAGTAACGGTCCCAGTTACTAATATCCTTGAGACACATAATAATATCTATTTTCTTCTAAATTTCGGCAGCATCTCATCTATAATTGCTATAATGTTCTGTATTACAATTATATAATTTTTGTCCCAACCGGCTTACTAATCACATATTCGAGATCACAGTTTCGAGTATCAATAATCATAATATATATAAGCTCTAGAATACTCCTCTTGGTATTCTTAATCTAACACAATAACCAATTTCAACACCAAACTCAAAATAACACTAACAACCGCGCATATATCTTTATACATATACAAAGATCGAACTATCTAACTCACAAGTCTAACACATAGTACATAGCATACATATCAAGTTTAGTGTTATATATACAAGCAGGAAACTATTCAGAGGTGACAAAACATAAGTAAATTCTACAAAATTGATTCTCCATGTAGTTTCAAAAGAAACACCCACTAAGCTTTAAGCCGGGTCTTTGCTCTTATCGAGACCTGAAAATGTTATTTATATAAAAAGGTTAGCTCGACAGCTCAGTGAGTAAAGTCATGCAAGGAATTCATTGTAACATCCTGAAATTTTTTAAATTATTTTATTTTACTATTCATGTATGTATTGTTATGTTCTAGTATAAGGAGCATTTTGGGTGCCTCGCATCAATTATAGAAGACTACGCAATGAAGTGGAGAAGATTTCAGAAAATTCAGCAGCTAGAGACATGCACAGAACATGCATAGGCTCTGCCTGTCGACAGCTATAAGCAGCTGTTGATAGCGGAGTCAGGTCAGTCGACAGATGAATTGACCGTGAGTCAACAGAAGCCAGAGGCTATCTTAGTCTGTCAACAATTACATGTAGCTGTCGACAACTGACATATTGCTGTCGAAAGCCCGTCGACGGGTGATTGACTGTTGCTTCAAAAGAGACCCCGGAGTGACTCAGTCTGTCGACAATCGTGTTCTGTTGCCGACAGCTGAGGTTATTTTTCATAAAATGATTTTTTGAGAAGAGGTCAAGTTGGATTTTTCTTCTTCTAACCATAGATATTTGTGCTTGTTGGGTTGATTTATTTTGGGCCTTGGGTTTTAACCCAATAAGAGATCATATAAGACCCAATAACCCATGCATATAAATACCCCTTTAGAGTTTATTTTACATTTAGATTGAGATTTAGAGAGAGAGAAAGAGGAGGATCTTGGGGATATTATCTTGGTGCAAGATTAGCAAAGAGAATCTTCTCATCAAGGATCCATCATCTAGATTCATCTTCCTCTTTACTTGTCAAGGCAAGTTCACCCCTCTTGGTTGTCTTTCCCATCTTCTTGATGCTCAGGGCATCCATATAGAATTAAAAATAAGATTTTTAGTATGTTATAGTGGTTAGATTCTATCAAGTTTATTATATGTTCATGCTTTATTGATGTGTAGTATTAACAAGAATTTAAAGTAGTAGCATGAATAAAAACATAATTTTTATCAGATCTAAAAACATGATAATTAAAAATATGTTTTTAGTTTATTAACATGTTTAGAATCATGTAAGCTAATAATATGTACATCTATTGTTAGGGACCTTGGCCCCACATAAGTTTGAAGAAGACCACATGTATAAAAATATGATTTTGTGAGAAATAGAAAAGAGATAATTAAAAATATAATTTTTAACTTGATAATATGCTTAGATTTACTTGAGTTTATTATATGTTCGTTAAATAATTGGTAATTTGAGCCCAAATTCGCATGGATTGATTCGCATGTATAAAACATAAGTTTTATGAGATCTAGGATTGTAGTAATTAAAAATGGGATTTTTATCATGCTAGAGTCATGCTAGAACCTTTTCCTATCTCCTAATGATTTGCTTGAGCCTTTGTATAATATTTTGTATCGATATTGATTGATAATGATAAATGATAACCTAATAGGTTATTGTAAAATAAAATATTGTTCATTGTGTGGAAATCGTGTATGCGCCTTAAGCACTCGTGATTTCTTTGTGATACGCGCATGAGACACATGGGATTGGACGTGCATTGAGCACGTATGTGTGAACACGCGTATAAACGTGTATGTGGATGATGTTATTAGCTGAGTACTGGCGGTGTATATTTCCGATATTCATTCATAGTTAGGAGATAAACCGAATGGTATACAAATGTCTATGTATTGTGTTCATTCGTAGTTGGGAAAGGAAGCGAATGTTATATGTTTTGTATTCATTCATAGTTGAGGGAGAAATCGAATGATATATATGTGTTTTATATATAGGATAGAAATATGCTTTATCCCTAAGAGCTTTCTTATTTTGTGCATGGGGTTTATTGCTTGGATGGATTTTGTTATCATTAGATATTAACTGTGTATCATGTATCACACACGGATACATTTTATCATGATTATTTACAATTTTGTTATTTATTAAGTTTACTACCTATTCATTTATCTATTTCTTTTATGTTTATTGATATTTATTGTTTGTTTTCTCAACCTAGTGCGGACTCAGCCTCAGGATCATGCTCGAAGGGTAATCTTTTTGGGTTGACTTACTGGATTTTGATGCCTGTTGATTTATATCTTTTCAGGCCTTTCGCAGGACGTCCAGGGAGGCGCTGAGTGAAGAAGGATCGAGTAGTCATTACTTTATTTTGATAGGTAGATAGAGTGCTCTGTAGAGAGTCATTCATTTTGTATATCTATTCTCAGGTTAATGTATATATTCAGTTTTAGTTTTTGCATCCATATGTTGGAACTTCTTGTATATGAGACTTGAAACCTTTACCCGTGTGGGCTTTTCAGTATATATGTTATATCATTTCAGTGTTTTTCTCTCATATGAGTTGACTGCTTATTGTTTACTTTTAGTATATTTGAACTGCCTGAGTTATGTACATTTTATAACGACTCTAAAGTTCACACCAAAACTGTAGCTGGTTTGCAAAACTTCAGGTCGTTACATCCAAGGAGTAGTATACAATGACAATGTGAAGAATGATATGTGCCCCAAGTAACAAACATGAAACATGGATTGGACATGGTAAATAGGTACTTGATGATATAATAAAGCAAAGCAACTAGAATAGGTATTCCAGCTATTCTATTCATCAATCGAGAAAGTCTGATTCACTCAGATATTTATTTTATTAGTCTCTTGTAATAATATCTCGTATTTCACCAAATGTATGTATTATCCAGATTCATCTCAACACTTTGCACATAGAAGCTCACGACATATTAAATAGTCGTTCCAATATCTTTTATCTTACTGAACTCTTGATAAAGTACTATTCGTATTAGTATATTTATACACATATATCACACAAACACAACACATGTAACCTACAATGCATGCATGCACAATTCCTTCCCTACTCCCCCCACAACTGTAACATTCTGATCCCATAGGTACGGAGACGTTACTGCAACGTATATACGCAGGTTGAAAATACCCTTACATATATACGCTAAGCATCAGTACATGCAAGAATCAGACTACGAAAGTACGTGGTGCATTATACATTCCAACATATGAGTACAATTGCAAAATTATCACATGATATATGACACAATATTATAAGAATATTACATCATCGATAGACATAGATGTAAGAATACAAAGAGATATATAATTATGAACAGTACAAAAGACGCTTAAAAATTAAAAAAGGAAAATTCGAGAGACGAGCAGGGGATCCTAGAAGGAAAGGACTCTGAACGGTATACCGATGATTCATGCTTCCACTGCGCATATCTGATCAGCAACCGGGAGAATCCACAAGCTCCAAACTCCAGAATCTGGACATGCAGATCCAAGGGAGTCAGAACTCCCCAACGAGTGATGAGGCAAGAGCCAAGTGGTGCGCATGAATAAGCACATGTGTTTCGATAAATCCGAATCAAAAGCAGGTGTTGAAAATCATGCCGTGAGCACACATACCCGAACATGAATGAGGCATCAAATGATGTGATATGTGTGTGTGTGTGCGCGCGCGCGTGTGACAAAACCAGTTGTACGGCTCAGTAGATAGATTCATGAGATTGATACCTCGAGGAGATAATTCAAACAAGAAAATTCTCATCTATATACTTATGTGTGTGCTTTATATACATATTTTACATCACTTTTTATACCTATTATTTATCATATTTAATGTTGCACGAGTATTTTGTTAGTGTTATTTTGTAGATTTTAGGTCAAGAGCAAATTAGAAGAAAAGAACGAAAATTGGCGAATTGGTGATATCGAGTGAACAAAAGAGTGCGAACCAGAGATCTGAAGCAGAGTTGAAACATCTCAACAGAGCCTTCACGTAAATCATAAATTTCACAAAATTTGGAACTGAAATGGATCAAGAGTTCGGCCACCCAGCCGTAGATTTTGGCCAAGCAACCGTGGACCAATCAACAGGAATGCCAACTCAGAGGTCAACACGAGTCAAAAAGCGGAGCGCCAATATAGCTAGAAGTTCGGCCAGCCAGCCGAATTTCAGCCAGCCGGCCGAACTCTGGCGGTGCTTGTGGATAAAATTTTCCAGAAATTTGTGTAAATTATGAAATCTAGATTTTTGTATTCCACTAGGGTTTTTACTGCTCTCTGTTCTGTATAAAGCCGCCTAGTCTCTTGTAAAATATACAATTTTATTCTCTCTTTTATTTTCAGTGAAAATTAATAAAATTCTGCTGTTAGCTATTAATTCTCATAGTATTTTCAGCAGAAAATTCGTCAAGGCTTCATCTTTATTGGTGCTCTCTTATCTTTCTTTACTTTTATCTTTAGTTGATTTTTTTTCATGGTCCATTCTTATATTATAACGTGTTTACTTTCTTAGTTATGAACTAATTTTCCATAACTAGGGATATAATGTAGGGATTGTCTGATAATATAAGACTATGCTTTGTGCAAATTCTCCTATGTGTTTTATAAAGTTTAAATTTTTTAAATGCTAAGTTGTTAAATCTTATGATTTATTGTTACAATTGGTGTGCACAATTGATCAGAAGGATAGGTTAGAGTCTGAGAGGTGATAGCCTAGCAAAAGTTTCTAGGATTAAAAATCATAACTCAAAACGTTGAGACATAAGAGTTATGCAGTCAAATAGAAATATCCATCATACTTAATGCATTTTCTGACTAGCAATCTACTAAATTGAGAGTTTATGAATTCTAAATTTAAAAGATAGAATTGGTATTATTAAGAGAAAGTACTGAATAAGTTAAAGAATTATGATTGTTAGCATGAATAGGATGAATTAGCACAAGCATAATATTTTATCTGATTGCAATTACCCAAATCATTGTCCTAGTTCTTTTCATAATTTAAATAAACTTTTTTAGTAATAATTTAATTACAATATCTTCTAACAAAATTGATTATTCAAATAGACTAGGAAAGATTAAGTTAGTACTTGACAACAATCCTCAGGGGAACGATACTTTATTCACTACTAAATTACTTGAAAATGATTGGTATACTTGCCACTGGAATCTGCACATCAAGGTTTTGGCACCGTTGCCGGGGATTATATAATTTTCAATATCAACAATATCGGTTACTTTTCTGCATTGAAGTCTATCTGCAGATCTAATATAAAAATCTTTTTCTCTGCAGGTTACAGGAAGTTCAATCTCAACAGAGTACAGAGTTTGGCCAGGTAGCCGAAATTTCGGCCAGGTAGCCGAATTTCTATTCTAAACAAAGTTTAGTTTTCTTCTATTTTATGTTGCTAGTAGATGAGACGTTCTAAGAGTGCATAACTTATAAAATCTGATCCAGAGATTGACAGAACCTTCAGATGCTTGCTCAAGGAGAGACGAGATCGAGAAAAAATAATGGCGGAACAAAACGAGAGAAAAGCTTCGAGGGATTACATTGTTTCCTCTTTTACTGGAGCCAATTCATGCATCATTGCGCTGATATTCAAGCAAACAATTTTGAACTGAAGTCAAGGTTAATCAGATGGTGTAATACACATGTCAATTCGGGAGATTCCCACAAGACGACCCCAATGAACACATCTCTAGTTTTCTAGAGATATGCGACACACAAAGGATTAATGGTGTGTCTCTGGAGGAAATAAAGCTGAAACTTTTCCCTTTTTCTTTAAAGGATAAAGCGAAGACATAGTTCAATTCTTTACCTAAGAATACCATAGCAACATAGGATGAGATGCGAATAAGTTTCTCACAAAATACTTCCCTCCATCTAAACGGCAAAACTATGAAGTGATCTCGTAACTTTCACTCAACTTGAATCTAAAAGTATCTATGAAGCGTGGGAAAGGTACAAAGAATTTATCAAGAAAGTCTCACATCACGGACTTCTTGCTTGGTTGGAGATCCAATTCTTCTACAATGGATTGAATCCAAATACCAAGATGATAACTGACGCGGCCGCGGGAGGAGCACTCATGGGCAAGGAATGTGAAAAGGGATATGAGCTTCTTTAGGAGATGGTCTCAAATAGCTACCAGTAGCAATTAGATCAAGCGATGCCAAGGAAGGCAGCTGGGGTATATGAGATAGATGCAATCTCTGCAATATATGCACAACTCGCATTGTTAACAAAGAAACTCGATGCAACCAATGTAAGCGCCATCTAAACTCATAATCCTCCATATGATGAATTTGCTGCAGGACAACCAGCCAATGAAGGGCAAGTTGTCGACTTTGGGTTTCCTTCAAACGAGCAGGCAAACTACGTGAACAACTTCCAGAGGAATAATAACCTCTATTCGAACACGTACACACCAGCTTGGAGGAATCATCCTAATCTAGGATGGGGCAAAAACAAAAACAACAGTGCTCCAAGGGTAAATAACTTTCAGCAACATCAAGTAAGGCCACCACCACCACAAGAGAAGAAGCCAAGCCTGAAGGAGACAATGAACATCTCGCCGCCACTATACAAACATTCATGACCACCACAGACACCAAACTGAAGAACAAACAGCTGCAATTCATAACCTAGAGATTCACATGAGTTAAATTTTCAGCCTGCTATCCAATCGACTACAGGGATCGTTACCAAGCAACACGGAGGTAAATCCTAAAGAACACGTCAAGGCAATCACGTTAAGAAGTGAAAAGTCCTAGCATAGGGCCAAGTCTCCAGAGAAGAAAACCTTGCTCCAACAGTCACTGGAGATGAAAACTCAGAAAAAGAGAGGAAAGCAGGAGATATATAGAGCCAAAATTCGGCCAACCAGCTGAACTCTCGGCCAAGTAGCTAAACTCTGGGAGATTCTCAGGTTTGCAAGGTCCTACCGAGAAGTTAGTTATCAAGCCATATGTTTTCCCACTTTCATTCCCCCAGAAACACAAGCAAAGGACTACAAATAAGTAGTTTATTCAATTTCTAAATATGTTTAAAAAACTGCATATTAACATTCCTTTTGTAGAGGCTCTAGCACATATGCCCAAGTATGCAAAATTTATGATGGAGATCCTAAGAAATCAGAGAAAACTTGATGATCATGAAATAGTAATGTTGAATGAAGAATGCAATGCTATTCTGCTAAACAAGCTTCCTCCAAAGCTTAAGTATACGGGGAGTTTCACTATACCTTGCACCATAGGAAATTCTTATTTTGAAAAAATCTTATGTGATCTTGGTGCCAGTATTAACTTGATGTCTCTTTTTGTGTTCAGGATACTGGGGCTAGGAGAACCAAAACCAACTAGCGTATCACTTTAGTTGGCGGACATGTCCATCAAATACCCGAGAGAAGTAATTGAAGATGTGCTAGTAAAGGTGGAAAAGCTCTACTTCCCTGTAGACTTTATCGTACTCGATATAGAGGAGGATAGGGAAGTACCTCTCGTTTTGGGACATCCATTTCTTACAATGTGCAATACATTAATAGATATGCAAGAGGGAAAATTAACTCTTCATGTGTAGGATGAAGAAGTCACATTCAATGTCTTTGAGGCAATGAAATATTCCTCCAACCACGATGAATGGCATTATATTGACATAATTGAGAAGGTGACGACAGAAGTGTTTGAGAATGAGACCCCATCATTACCACTTGTGGCATGCCTCATTCGTTTAGTAACCATCACTAAGGGTGATTTTGAAAGGAGGGAGTGTGCGAACTACTTGGAAGCACCAACATCATTGCCTAAGTATGGGAGGCAACATATTGAAGAACTTAGAGCAAGTACCTTACCAGCTCCACCATCGATTCGAAAGGCACCAAAATTAGAGCTCAAGGAGTTATCACAGCATTTAAGGTATGCATTTTTAGGTGAGAATTCTACACTACCAGTAATTATTTTTTATCTTTGACAGGTGACAAGGAAGAGAAACTCTTCCGTGTGCTAAGAGATTACAAAACAGCGATTGGTTAGACAATTATAGATATAAAAGGTATAAGCCCTTCAGTTTGTATGCACAGGATCTTGATGGAGGATAATTATAAACCTTCGATTCAGCCTCAACACCGCTTGAACCCAGCAATGAAGGAAGTGGTAAGAAAAGAAGTGTTGAAATTTCTTGACGCAGGTATGATCTATCCTATTTCTAATAGCAATTGGGTCAGTCCGGTTCAAGTGGTTCCAAAGAAAGGAGGCATCACAGTGGTTAAAAATGATAATAATGAGCTAATACCAATTAGGACAATCACATGGTGGAGAGTGTGTATGGACTATAGGAAACTTAATATTGCAGCCCGTAAGGAACATTTCCCATTACCTTTTATTGACCAAATGTTAGCGAGACTTGTGGGCCATGCATATTATGTTTTCTAGATGAGTATTCAGGATATAACCAAATTGTCATAACACCTGAAGACTAAAAAAAGACAACTTTCACATATGCTTATGGTACATTCGCTTACAAAAAAATGCCTTTTGGTTTATGCAATGCACCAGCTACCTTTCAAAGGTACATGATGGCTATATTTTTATGATATGGTTGAGCAAATAATGGAAGTATTCATAGATGATTTTTCAGTTTTTGGCCCTTCTTTTGATGCATGTCTACGTAACTTAAATCTAGTTTTGCAGAGATGTGAAGATACAAATTTGGTCCTCAACTTGGAGAAATGTCATTTTATGGTGAAGGAAGAAATTGTACTTGGACATCATATATCTGAAAAAGGAATTGAGGTGGACCGTGCAAAGATTGAAATCATTGAAAAGTTACCACCTCCAACAAATGTGAAAGGCGTGAGAATCTTTCTAGGGCATGCAGGATTTTACCAATGATTTATCAGAGACTTCTCTAAAATTGCAAAATCTTGGTGCAATTTATTAATGAAAGGTGCACCATTTAACTTTTTCAATGATTGTTTGAAGGCATTTGAGTTATTGAAGGAGAAGTTGATTACTGTACCAATCATAGTGGCACCAGATTAGAGTCTACTCTTTGAAGTAATGTGTGATGCTAGTGATTACGCACAAGGAGCTGTATTGGGAAAAAGACGGAACAAGATCTGTCAAGTAGTGTATGGCGCAAGCAAGATATTAAATGAAGCACAACAGAATTACACTACATGGAGAAAGAATTGCTCGCTGTGGAATTTGCTTTTGATAAATTCTGTTCTTAACTGATTGGATCCAAAGTAGTATTTATAGATCATTCTGCCCTCAAGTATTTGCTTGTAAAACAAGAGGCCAAACTAAGGTTGATATGATGGGTCTTCCTTCTCTAAGAGTTTTATTTGAAAATTTGAGACAAGAAAGGGGTGGAGAATCTTTTGGCAGACCATCTTTCCCGTATTGAGCAAGAAGAGGATTCTAATGAATTTCCCATCAACGATGCTTTCCTTGATGAATATTTGTTAAGTATCACTGCCAATTCACCACCTTGGTGTGCGCCCTTCGCAAATTTCTTAGTATCTGGTGTTTTTCCTCCTGATCTTTCGTTCCAAGGTAAGAAAAAGTTTCTAGCAGATATTAAATACTACTAGCGGGATAATCCAGTTCTCTACAAATACTGTGCGGATCAAATTTTGCGAAGGTGTGTACCCGAGAAAGAAATAGAAAGCATTCTGCATCGTTGCCACGCTAGAGAAGTGGGAGGTCATTTCGGTGCAACCAAGACAACAGCAAAGGTCTTACAATTAGGATTTTATTGGCCTTCGTTATTTAAGGATGCTTATGCTCATGTTAAAGCATGTGATGCATGTCAAAGGATGGAAAATATTTCTAGGCGTAACGAGATGCCTCTCAACAACATCCTTGAAGTTGAGTTATTTGATGTGTGGGGTATAGATTTCAGGGCCCCTTTCCATTCTTGTTCTCCAGTCAGTATATCCTAGTGGCAGTTGATTATGTTTTAAAATGGGTAGAAATCGTTGCTTTACCTTCTAATGATGCATGGGCAGTGATAAAATTCCTAAAGAAGAACGTCTTTACATGGTTGGAACACCAAGGGCGATCATTAGTGATGGTGAAAAACACTTTTGCAATCACCCATTTAAGACCATTTTGCTTAAATATGAAGTAAAGCACCGTGTGGCCACACCATACCACCCACAAACAAGTGCCAAGTGGAAGTTTCCAATAGAGAACTGAAGTGCATCTTGGAGAAAACGGTTAACATGTCATGACGTGATTGGTTAGTAAAGCTCGATGATACTTTATGGGGATATCAGACTGCGTTCAAGATACTAATCGGGATGTCTCCATATCGAATGGTATATGATAAGGCATGTCACCTTCCAGCTGATTTGGAACACAAGGCTTATTGGGCAATGCAATTTCTCAATTTTGACATGCGAATGGCCGGAGAGAAAAGGATGTTGCAACTCAATGAGATGAAAGAATTTCACAACAATACTTATGAGAATGCAAGGATCTACAAGGAGCGGACCAAAAAATGGCATGACAAGCATATTATGTCAAGAGATTTCAAAAAAGGGCAGAAAGTACTACTCTTCAATTCTCACCTCCATCTATTTCCAGGCAAGTTACGTTCGAGATGTTCGGGTCCTTTTGAGGTAACTCAAGTACTACCACATGGGGCAATTGATATTCATAGCCCAAAAAAGGGGATGCTCAAAGTAAACGGCCAACGACTCAAACCATACATAGAAGGCTACTTCACCAAACACAACGTTTCCTTCCGCCTTGATAAGGCACCTTAAACAGGTAGCAGGAAGTCTAGCTAATGACTATAACTTAAAGTGCTTCTTGGGAGGCAACTCAAGTTTTCTAACTTACTTTTATTATATTTCTATTTTTACTTTTCTTTAGTACTAACTTATGTCTTCAGTACGTCAGGTGCTCCTCTCTGTAGACTGATTCAATACCCCCAGATGAACCACAAAATCACCACAAACATGAGTACCAGAAGACAGAGCATCAAAGAACCAGAAGTTCGGCCCGACAGCCGAATTTACAGCCAGCCAGCCGAACTCTGGTAAGCATTTGACCAGAAATCTTCCAGGTATACACTTTCCAAATTATCTATTTTTCTGGATCTGTTTCCGAGATATGTGATTTTCAAAATTGAATTGTTTTTTGATAAATAAAGATCTTGATTAAAAACAGATTTCTTGTTCAAATTTGAAAATTTTGGGGTGATTCTCAATCCGAATTTTGTGCATGGAGACATAGCACAATTTAAGTATGGGGGTAAGGGTCAAATCTTCTATTTGAATTTTTTTGAAATCTTTCCTTAATTTTTTTACTTTATCCTTTTCTAGTTTTTATCTTCTTTATTTTATCCTCTTAAAAGTTTCAAAAAATTTTCAAAATTCAAATTTCAAAACTCCATCATCTCTTCCCAAGAGCATTCAGTTTCCAAGATCTTCTAGGATTCAAAATTTGAATTTGAAATTTAATGAAGGGCAATTTTGGGAAAAGGGTATATGTCTTCTATATAAACTAGCTTCAACCTTCTTTTGTTTCTCACAAATTCGAGTCCAACCTCTCAAATCAGAGTGTTCTACAGCCAGGAGAAGGAGTTTCAGAGATCTTAGCCACCAGATCCGCAAAGTTCGAGATAGGAGTTCGACCATGCAGCCGAAATCTCGGCTAGGTAGTCGAACTTTGGCAGAAGCTTTTCCCTGAATTCTTCAGGGACAATAAGTACTCTATTTTTTCTCTTTTGCAGTTCTCAGTTTTTCAAGCTCATCATGCCTAAGATTTTTACTGAGCACAACTTTTTTCTTATATTCGAAGCATTTAGAATGTATTTTTTTGATCAAATAAGGGCTAAGAATTGGGATTATCTGTTTCATTATAATACTTATGAATTTTATATTCCTGCCCTAGTACTAGAGTTTTATGATGCATTTTTAGAAAATAACATTAATAGGAATTAAGGAATAATTGAAGTAAATTGTAGGGAGAGATGAAAATCTTGCATTTACAAATTATTTCTGAGCTAACGGTATTCCTATTGTGAAAAGAGGAACTCAAGAACAGGAGAACTTAGAAAACTACATGCATTTAATGGGAGAACATTGCAAGGTACCTCAAGGGGGTGGTAGTAGCGCTAAAACAGTATATAGGAATGTGTATGCATTATGTAGATGGTTAAATCGTAATGTCTTGGGTGTATCACATGTTTCATCCTTTTACAATCAAGTTTTACATATTTTCTACATTTTGATGACTAAGGTAAAAGATTTTTGCATGTGCTACACACTATTGGACACCATTGCTAGTGCTAAAGATAAACGAAAGACCTTTATACCACTACCCATTCTTATCACACAAATTTGCAAGGAATGGATACTTGAAGATGAATTTAATCATGGTATAAAAGATAAAATTAGTATTCAAGCTGAAACTATTTCTTTATCTTATAGTGCTTCAGTGCAAATCAATTTGGTACCTTCCATGCTACAGAACATGTCCCCATTGCATCATCATCATCTAATGAATCGAAAGAGGAGGATGATGAATTTTTTAATCAACAACCACCTGAAGATAATTATGCATTTATGCATTTAATTTGGGAGGGGATAAAAAGAACATACAAGTTGATAAAAGGGCAGAAGAAGAAGAAGAAAATTGAAGAGACACGTTTTAGGAGGACACGTTCTGAAGGAGGTAGTAGTAGCATGGGAAAGAGAGGGAGGCGGACTAAGGGGGAGTTGTATAGTAGGATTTTTTTTTTTGATAAGTTGACCTAGTTATAAGGGATTTAGTAACCATGAAACTTGAATTGTATAAAGAATATTAATTTGATAGAATTTTAAAAGTTTTTGAGTAGAGATGAAAATTTTAAAATATTATTGCCATCTACAATTTGTCCATGTGAATATGTATCTTATCTTTATTTACACAATACTTTAAACTTGGATAATAAGGATTACTTAATACTTATATATATATATATATATATATATATATATATATATATATATATATATATATATATATATATATATATATATATATATATATATATATATATATATATATATAGTAATAAGAAGAAGAATTTTAACTATTGATTAGGTAGATACTTTGGCCTCAAGAAGCCTCGGTGTTTACACGAAAGATAGTTAGGTATGTTGAAAAAAGAAATATATTAACAAGTCTAATTATCAATTAGTTAGGTATCTTGGCCTCAAGAAGCCTTGATATTTACACGAAGGGGAATTAGATTAGTTATATATATTGAAAAAATAGTGCTTAAAGGGCAACGAAGTGATAATACTTCGAAACTTTTATATAAAAAAATACTTTAAGTATGTAAGCTTGAATCAAAATCTAAAGTTAAGAACTGTACACAGTCATGAAGATGCATATGATCAGATAACTTATGAAGGATGGTGATATTAGTTAAGATTTGAAAATATCTACAAAATAAATTATAGAATTCTAGATAAGAGATTGAACTTGATAATGAGAGTTTATGGTAACTAGAGAACTTCTAAATTAGTGATGCTTTCCGCTCCAAAAATATTTTGTCTTTCTTTATTTTTATCTTTCTATTTCTATTCTATTTATTTTTGGTTATCCTTATTTTTAGTTATTCTTTTCATCTTAATATCTTTTCATCTTTTAAATTCTTTTACCGAATTTTTGGGTGTAATTCACTAAAAACCCTCACGAGACAGCACTCGTCCACTAAGGTAACTTAGGGGTTTAATGGCTTGTTGCATGTGCTAAGTGCAATCATGATTCCTACGAAAGTGGATTAGAATTCTATTTTTAGTATTTTTATTTTTTTTTTAGATTAGGATTTTGCTCAAGGACTAGCAAAAGTAGGTATGGGGGTGTGATGTGTGTGCTTTATATACATGTTTCACATCACTTTTTATGCCTATTATTTGTCATATTTAATGCTGCATGGGTATTTTGTTAGTGTTATTTTGCAGATTTTAGGTCAAGAGTAAACTAGAAGAAAAGAGCAAA